>JADRCD010208142.1:25897-43715 GCA_019843815.1 Montemys delectorum | reverse complement strand
GCGCCATCTTGTAATGGAGGCTGCCGGCTTGGGTGTGGCTCTCTACAAACCTGTCTGTCTGTCTTCCTGTGAGGAGCAAATCCCAGCTATTGTAAGGTTTGCTTAGTCATTTAATTCTGATTGAGGAACAAGCTTATTTATGCCTCTCTTTTACATCCAGTAAGTAATGGTCATTTAATGATTGCAGAGGTTCAAATCTTAGTTCAATTCTTTATTTACATCACTTGTGGAAAGTTTTCTTTAAAGCGTATTTTTTACAGTTTCAACATTCCTAGGCAACATATCAAAGTAGGTATTTGAAAGGCTCAATGTCATGTCTTGTTTATCAGAACTATTTTTCACCTTCTTTGAACTAGGTATGAACATATCAGTTTATTGAGGTAGCCCCACTGTGAGACACAGTAAGCTTCTAACTTTTATGCTATGACATACTTCCAGGTTGAAGCCAGTTCACTTTGGAATGCAAGAATGGCATCTGTAATCAGCATGATACAGACATGAATATTAAGCAAGTTATGCAGATTGACAAAACCTCAGTTTACTTGTTGGTGCAATGAGGGGAATATGATTTCTTCCTAAAATCTTATGAAGATTACATGGGATGATATTCGTAATTGCCTACCCATACTAGGAACTTAATAAAGTAGCTATTTTCATTTACATTTTGCATCTTGATGGCATCGGATCTTTCAGTCTGACAGAACTGCAGATCTTTCCCTGGGGAGGAATGAAATCAAGACCATGGCTCCCTGAATGATTCCCCGTTAGAACGATGATAAATGCAGCTCAGCTATTCTTGGTGAAATGGTTCTAATGGTTGCCGCACTCTCGCTTTCCTCTCAGAAGATATTCCATTACAGACTTGGGTCAGTTTGACTTAAACTCAGTTTCTGGTCATCATGGTCTGGTGATAAATATAGTTCAAAAAATAGAATTCTGCAACAGAAGGAAACTTTTGAGAGCATTGTTGCTTCCATGTACGGCTGTGATATCGTAGAAATGTTGAGTGTAATGCATCCTTAATCTAAGCTGAAGTAGTTGACCCATTTTAGGGACTAGAGCTGAAAAGACATAATTTAAAAAAAAAAAAACCCTGAATTTATCAATGATTCCAACACAAGTCCTTTATTTTTCTCAGAGTTTCAGTTTTGAGAGAAAATTCGAAATCTTGTTTTTATATTTTAAGTGATTTAATTTTTCTTCTTCTACAAATAAGGCAACATATCCATCAGATTACCTCTGTCCTGAGTTTTCAAAAAGGAAACAGGTATTTATTTCTCTTTTTTGAATTACCTTTTTTTTTTTTTTTTTAAGACTATAGAAATTTCCAAAATGAAAGCCAAATTTCCAAAATGGTCAAAGTACCAGCTGGCCTAATTTGTCTAACACTAAGAGACAGTTGATTATTTTAAGGTTTAATTACAATATAAAATGTCCATCCTTGAGGGTTTAGGTTGAGCCACAGAGTACTTGCTTAACATATACAAAGCCATGGGTTCCATCCCCAATACTACATAAAGCAAATAGTATAAGAAATGAAAAATATTCCAACCAGTTTATGCTTTCTAGACTCCAACAATTCTCTACATGCAAGTTTTTAATCACTGGATTTTTTTTATATGTCAGGAATATTGCCCCATTCAGTGTTTTTCATTATTATCTGTGGAGGCAGGTTAATATAGAAAAGATGCAGAATAGTATAGCCAGGAAGAAAGACAAAGGCCCATTTCTTAATCTAAGCATGTAGTAGTTGACTGAATTCTGCCAGATAATTTCTGTCAGCCAGGAATTTGGACTCCAGCTTTAGTCAAAGGCTAAAAGACAGTGGTCTTTTCCTCTTATTGAGTCCTAGGGCTTGGCCCAGAAGCTTCTAGAATACTATAGGGAAAATGCAAACTAAAGGAAATAAATCTTCATCTTCACAAGGTTCTTTATCCCATCCTTATCTTTTTACTATTCTGTCTCCATCAGCCCTATAATCCACCACATTTACTATTCCTATGGAAATCTCATGCTCCACTCTCGTTGATATGTCACTAAGAGTTATTTTCATGGTCATTGTTCCCCACAGAGAAGAAATTAGTGACATGGATTTTTGGGAAAAAAAAATCTCGGATCTACAATTTTGATGACAACATTGTACCCTTGATTTCAGTCTCTTCTCTGGCAAAATAAGCCAAGGTGGGCTTTTCAAATTGAGCAATTCCTTAAGCCTTTAACCTGGAAGTTGTAGAGATTAAGAAAGGACTCCTGGGTTTGGCATGCCTGGATCTGAAGCCTGAGTTTAGTGCCTAGCATGGCTTTGAAACTGTTCAACCACTTTATTTCAATTTTGTCCTGTCATAGAAACAAAATAATTCCACCCTCAGACTGATGTAGAAATAAAGTGAGAGTCACAGGGAAACACACTAACCCTAACACATACCAAATTCACAATAATATTGGTCAGTACTGTCAGCCTACACTAAGTTGTGCAAAGTGCTTTCAAATGATGGGGACAAAGATCCTGATACCAGAATGAATAATGAGCCCTGGAAATTTTAACTGACTTATTTCCAACTGACAGCAAATGGAGGATCAAGCATGGAGACTCATGCCTCACCCAGACAGCTTTCAGCTATATAACACAACTGTGTGAGTAGTGTTTGATATAGACCTGACTCTGGTTTTTAATATTGAGATTTCTCTGGCAAACTTTGTTGTTGACGTAGTAGATGTGGCTACTTCATGCTTTGCAGTTACTGAGAATGATGATCATGACTTGTTTATTGAACTATTTCATCTAGGAGTAATATGAAATTATAGCAAACTTGAGCAGAGGTTAAAGTTAACTTGTCCTATGCACGGTTGTCCCTCACATGTTGCTGATTTTCTAAGGGTGTGGATTGGGATGTGTGGTATAGTGGGTTGACCTCATGCTGCTTGTATTCTAATGCTAATACTAATTCCTCAAGATCTAGTTGCCCCAGAAAGGAGAGAGTCTACAGGCATATCCAAGAAACGCTATATGTCCGTACCCTTAAGTTACTTCTGATTAATGAATAAAGATGACCACAACTAATAGCTGGGCAGAAGAGGCATAGGTGGATTTTAGGGTTCCCAGGCTTGGTCGGGGCTTGAGGAGAAACATGAGGGGGAGAAGAAGGTGAGGAGGAAGAGAAAGTTGCCATGGGTCAGGAGTCAAGAAAACATGGTCCACTGGGTGGCCAGTTGGAGTTAAGAACAGCTCAGATGAGACACAGTAAGTAATAACTCGAGGTTCAGGAGGAAAGTAGAGTCTAACAGCATAGAGGGCAGATATCTGTCCAGCTCTTGTGCTGTTTCAGGATTATTATGAATAATAAAACTTGTGTGTCTTTTATTTGGGAACTAAATGATCAAGGCAGGATAGAAACCCCAGACTGGGATTAACAATTTCTACGACATATGGTGACTTGCATATGCCAGTGAGAGCTACTGACTTATTTGTGTAGAATCATGACACACTTAGGATATTCTGTAGCAGTTGCATGACTTGTGCATGTATGTGTGTGCATCTATGTATACCCAGTGGAGAGCATGTGCAGAGCATAGCCATAGCCCTTTGGAAAGCTTCACTAATCCATCTCTGTTTAACCAGCACTTTCATTTCAATTCTCCTTGGAGAGTGGTTCAATTGCCCAGCTCACTTACTTGGCCCCTTTTCTTGGAGAAAACAAAACAAAACAAAACACTGAGTAATTTCTGTGCTTACAGGAATAGAAGCACAGAAAGATTTTCCTGTTCTTTGTTATGCCTGTGACATCAACTGCCCTATACCTGGCAATTCAATGTGACAAAAATTTGTGCAAAAGAAAATAGCAGTCTGTGACAGACAAGAGGGAAAAGGTCCAGGAAGAGGAACTGGGTGGGATGCACTGTTTCAAAGGATACAAATGGAGTATTTTATTTATTTCATTTTGACAAGTTTTTTTTTTAAATCCATTTCTTAAAGGAAATCCAATTTGAGAAGAGCAGTGTACTAAGTATCAAGCCTTCTGCCCTCATTCTTTTTCAACTGGACTCCTTTGTTTGTTCTCAGGAAGAAAGGATACTTCAGTTTACTGTAAGCATAATACCTGCCAGTTATAACTTGGGGCTGGAGCCTCATCTGCATCACTAATATTCTGCATTCTGCAATACTCCAATCTTATACTGTGGTCTCTTGGCTCCCTTTATAAATGTCTGAAAGTTCATACAGTCTTCATAGATCAGCTATGTGGAAGGGTCAAGATTTGAACATATTTCTGCTGCATTCTGAAACTCAAAATCCTGACCATGGCCCTTTGTGATCTGTTGAAGCTATATGAATTGTGTGATAGTTAACTTTGTATGTCAGTGAGTGTCTTAGTTAGGGGTTCTATTGCTATGGTGAAACAACATGACCAAAAGGCAAGCTGGGGAGGAAAGGGTTTATTTAGCTTTCATATTGCCTTTCACCACTGAAGGAAGTTGGGAAAGTCAAATAGGGCACTATCTTTGAGGCAGGAGCTGATATAGAGGCCATGGAGAGGTGCTACTTACTGGTTTGCTTCCATAGCTATCTCAGTCAGCTTTCTTAAAGAATCCAGGACCACAGCTCAGAGATAGCACTAATCACAACGGGCTGTGCCCTCCTCCACTGATCACTAATTGAGAAAATACCTTACAGCTGTATCTCATGAAAGCGTTCCCCCAACTGTGGGTCCTTTCCCTTCCCCTCTTGTGTCAAGTTGACATACAAACCCAGCCAATACAGTAGAGCTAAGCCATTGTGTCCAGGCATTGGGTCAGTCATTATTTTAGTTGATTCTCTAAGACTATTTTTAGAGACTCACATTCAAATAAGTTCATGTCAAGAAAAGCAGATACCCCCCCACACTGTAATGTGGCTGGGCCTCTCCCAATCAGGGGAAGGCTTTATTAGAAATAAGACTGTTGAAATTCTCTAGCAGGCAATCCTCTCACCCAAACGTTAGCCTGAGTTCTTCCTTGAATTTCTACTCTGCTGTCCTTCTGTGTAGAATTTGGACTTGTGAGGGATCATATGCACATAAACAGATTTGTGGAACTAAATCTCTGTCTATGTGTTCATATCCTGTTGATTCAGTTTCTCTGGAGAACCCTGACTAATACAGAATACCTCTGTGGATCTATAGGTCATGGGATCCAGGTTACACATATACTAGTTATGTTTCTTGCTGATCATTGGTAACCTGAGGCTGGAAGATTTGTTTGGGCTCGTGGTTTAGATGATATCAGTCCATCTTGCTGAGGAGGGCATGGTAGCTGTGGCAACTTGGTCTGTGGTGGAAGAAATGTGTAGCATGGCTTGGTCACACCTTAGGAGATCAGAAAGCAGAGATGACTAGAACCAAAGATAGATATGACCTTCAAGACCCACCAGCAATGATCCGTTGCTGCTACCTGTTCCAAATGCTCTAACATCTCCAGACATTGAATTATGCCCCAATTGCTCCTGTGGGGAGCACTTCACATTCACAATGGCATCTGTGCCCTTTGAGAGCTTCCTCAGGATGTTGTCTTGGTGGTTAATAGAGAGCAAGCCTCCTCTTTTTAAATTCAGACCAATCTCTTTGTCTCCTGGTTTACCAGCTTATGATGAGTATATTACTTGCATTCACTGCATATACTCTAATTTATTTAGGGTCTATATTCAGAAGCCCAGTCATTAAAAAACCTATTATAGGTCAGTTACCATGATAAGATCTTTTCACATCCAAAAATGTGACATCCATTTCCCTCACAAACAACTCTTAAGAAAACAGATTTGATGACCGTATTTTTCTAGATGAGGGAACTGATATTACAGAACAACTGGTAATCTGGGTTATCTAGAGGACAGAGGATCAACCAAGAGCCATCTGATCTTGATGTTCCTCTTTGAACCGTTCAGTG
This sequence comes from Montemys delectorum, assembly GCA_019843815.1. Taxonomy (NCBI): domain Eukaryota; kingdom Metazoa; phylum Chordata; class Mammalia; order Rodentia; family Muridae; genus Montemys; species Montemys delectorum. The sequence goes on along the minus strand of JADRCD010208142.1, from coordinate 37,799 downwards.
TTAATGTCTTCTCTTACATATTGGTGATCCCGAAAACGAGCACAAGACTCTATAAAGTATGAACATAAAAACAAAATGGGAAGCTGTTGGGAAAATTTAGGGGTTTAAATAGCAGTCACAGGGTACCTATGCAAATGCCATTTTTAAAATTGCCTTTGGCCATTTCCTTGGATTCTTTTTATTTTTTTATTGATTATTTTATTTATTTACATTTGAAATGTTGTCTCCCTTCTTGGTCTCCCCTCTGCAAACCCCCAATCCCATCCCTCTCCCCTTTACATCTATAAGGAAACTCCCCTACCCACTCACCCACTCTGGCCTCATCATTCTAGCATCTCCCTTTATTGGGACAACAAGCCTCCACAGGACCAAGTGCCTCCCTCCCATTGATGCCAGATAAAGCAATCCTCTGTTGCATATGCAGAGGGAGCCATAGACCTACCCACGTATACTCTTTGGTTGATAGTTTAGTCCCTGGGTGCCCAGACCCGTGGGGTGTTCAACAGGAACCTAGGACAGGGGAGAGAGAGACTGAAAGAAACAAGAGAAACGAAGAATGAGAGCAAGACAGTTGTCTGATCAAGCTCCAAAAAGCTTTTCTTCAGGGATGGCAATATAAGCACAAGCAGGAGAAAGCCTCAAGGGAGGGGGAAGAGCCTGGGACAAGGGAGGCCAGGTGGCAACCTTCAGTTCCTGGAACCAATGGTCACAGTGTCCTCCACACCCACAAATATTCTTACTATTAGACTATATATGTTTTTTCAGGACTGTATGTGTAAGCTAGTAATTTTCCACAAGGCCATGGTTAAGGCCATGGCTCCCTGCATCTTCTCCCTTTTTGTTATTTTTAATTGAGGCCTTAAGGAACCGAGTTGATCATATAGTTGTCCCATCCTTGGATGAGTGGGCGTTAACCAGCAAGGAGTGGGGTGGGAGCATTGACCTGATTCCTCCCATGGGTCAGATTACCATTATGTCCCACAGTCATGGCTCTTGGTTATCTTTTGGGGAGGGGACGCAGAGCCTTAGAAAATCCTTAGGATAAGGTTAAAAAACAGATACTAACCTCCTTGCAAACCATGTTTGTCTCACGGAGAATCCAGAGATGGTCCGTGTGGCACCTCCCCCTGGTCCGTGTGGCACCTCCCCCTGCGGTGCTTAGCTTCGCAGCCCACACTGGTGCCCATACTGGACTCATTTTCTCCAGAACCAGGATTCACAGGACTGAATCCTATGCAGCTCCTAAAGGAGAATTATCAACCTCAGGTTCAGCAAGCCCTCTATCAGCCAAATCAAGTCTGTGATAATGAATTTGCAGGGGTCTTGATGCCATGGAGTCAATCTGTTGTTTTATAAAATCAGTAATTTTGTTAAAAATGAAAGGCCCCAAAGTTACTAACAATAAAGTGCTTATTAAAGGTTCATGGAGGAGCATCAATAGGGTGAACATGGAGGACTTCCACCAATTATTGGCAGCGGCTGAAAACTGCTTTTGTTTTTGTTTTTGTTTTTTTCTGGAGCTCCAATTTAAGTTTGTGTAACTGTTGGACTCGAGTCTCCACTAAGCCAAACTCATTTACATAAAAACAGCATTCTGCTTTCAGAAATAAACAGGTGCCACTCTTCTTAGAAGTCAGCAAATCAAGTGCTTGTCGATTCCATTGGCACAGGAGAATCATCCACAGGAGGGTCCCATGTTTTCCAATTATCTTCATTTTTTACCCAATACAGCTTTCCTGTCACCATTGTCAGGACACTCAGCAAGCTCACAGGTCAGCATGTCACACCAATCACTCTGGCAGCTAGCAAGCTCTTGTAGTGTTCTATGGAAAAAACACAAACATGCCCTCTTCTCCAATATTAAACACCTGATCAGGATCATGCCAGATGCAGTAAGTGAATCCTCCAATTTCACCCTAATTTCTTTCTCAGCCTGTTTGTCCTTTGTGTAGAGGAAGGCCTCTGATTTGCTAGAGTTAATTTTATATCCAGCTACTTTGCTGAAGTTGTTTATCAGGTTTAGGAGCTCTCTGGTGGAATTTTTGGGGTCACTTAAGTATACTATCATATCATCAGCAAATAGTGATAATTTGACTTCTTCCTTTCCAATTTGTATCCCTTTGATCTCCTTTTGTTGTTTAATTGCTCTGGCTAGGACTTCTAGTACAATATTGAATAGGTAGGGAGAGAGTGGCCTTGCCTAGTTCCTGATTTTAGTCGGATTGCTTCAAGTTTCTCTCCATTTAGTTTGATGTTGGTTACCGGTTTTCTGTATATTGCTTTTACTATGTTTAAGTATGGACCTTGAATTCCTGATCTTTACAAGACTTTTATCATGAAGGGATGCTGGATTTTTGTCAAATGCTTTCTCAGCATCTAGTGAGATGATCATATTTTTTTTTTCCTTTGAGTTTGTTTATATAGTGAATTACATTGATGGATTTCTGTATATTGAACCATCAGTGTATAGCTGGGATGAAGCCTACTTGATCATGGTAGATGATCGTTTTGATGTGTTCTATGTTTTGGTTTGCAAGAAGTTTATTGAGTATTTTTGCATCGATATTCATAAAGAAAATTGGTCTGAAGTTTTCTTTCTTCATTAGGTCTTTGTGTGGTTTAGGTATAAGAGTAATTGTGGCTTCATAGAACGAATTGGGTAAAGTACCTTCAGTTTCTATGTTGTGGAATAGTTTGAGGAGTATTGGTATTGGGTCTTCTTTGAAGGTTTGATAAAACTCTGCACTAAACCCATCTGGTCATGGGCTTTTTTAGGTTGGGAGACTATTAATGACTGTTTCTATTTCATTAGCAGATATGGGACTGTTTAGATCTTTGATCTGATCTTGATTTAACTTTGGTACCTGGTATCTGTCTTGAAAATTGTCCATTTGATCCAGGTTTTCCAGTTTTGTTGAGTATAGGCTTTTGTAGTAGGATCTCATGATTTTTTGGATTTCCTCAGTGTCTGTTGTTATGTCTCCCTTTTCATTTCTGATCTTGTTAATTAGGATACTGTCTCTGTGCCCTCTAGTTAGTCTGGCTAAGGGTTTATCTATTTTGTTGATTTTCTCAAAGAACCAGCTCCTGGTTTGGTTGATTCTTTGTATAGTTTTTTTTTTTGTTGTTGTTGTTTCTATTTGGTTGATTTCAGCCCTGAGCTTGATTATTTCCTGCCTTCGACTCCTTTTGGGTGAATTTGCTTCTTTTTGTTCTAGTGCTTTCAGATGTGCTGTCAAATTGCTGGTGTATGCTCTCTCCAGTTTCTTTTTGGAGGCACTTGAAGCTATGAGTTTTCCTCTTAGGACTGCTTTCATTGTGTCCCATAGGTTTGGGTATGTTGTGGTTTCATTTTCATTAAACTCTAGAAAGTCTTTAATTTCTTTATTTCTTCCTTGACCAAGTTATTGAGTAGAGTTTTGTTAAGCTTCCACGTGTATGTGGACATTCTATTGTGTTTGTTGTTATTGAGGAGCAGCCTTAGTCCATGGTGATCTGATAGGATGCAAGGAATTATTTCAATCTTCTTGTATCTGTTGAGGCCTGATCTGTGACCAATTATGTGGTCAATTTTTGAGCAGGTACCATGAGGTGCTGAGAAGAAAGTATATCCTTTTGTTTTAGGATAAATATTCTATAGATATCTGTTAAATCCATCTGTTTCATAACGTCTGTTAATCTCACTGTGTCCTTGTTTAGTTTCTGTTACCATGATCTGTACATTACAGAGAGTGGGGTGTTGAAATCTCCCACTATTATAGTGTGCGGTGCAATATGTGCTTTGAGCTTTCGTAAAGTTTCTTTTATGAATGTAGATGCCCTTTGATTTGGAGCGTAGAAGTTCAGAATTGAGAATTCACTTTGGTAGATCATACCTTTGATGAATATGAAGTGTCCCTCCTTATCTTTTTTGATCACTTTAGGGTGAAAGTTGATTTTATTTGATATTAGAATGGCTACTCCAGCTTTTTTCTTGGGACCATTGGCTTAGAGAATTGTTTTCCAGCCTTTTATTCTGAGGTAGTGTCTGTCTTTCTCACTGAGGTGGGTTTCCTGTATGCAACACAATGTTGGGTTCTGTTTACATATCCAATCTTATAGTCTATGTCTTTTTATTGGTGAATTGAGTCCATTAATGTTAATAGATATTAAGGAAAAGTAATTGTTGCTTCCTGTTATTTTTGTTGTTAGAGCTGGAATTCCATTCATGTGGCTATCTTCTTTTAGTTTTGTTGGAAGATTACACTTTTGCTTTTTTAGTGATGTAGTTCCTCTCCTTGTGTTGGAGTTTTCCATTTATTACCCTTTGAAGGGCTGGATTTGTGGAAATATATATGTGTGAATTTGGTTTTGTCATGGAATATTTTGTTTCTCTATCTATGGTGATTGAGTGTTTTACTGGGTATAGTAGTCTGGGCTGGCATTTGTGTTCTCTTAGGGTCTGTATGACATTTGCCCAGGATCTTCTAGCTTTCATAGTCTCTTGTGAGAAGTCTGGTGTTATTCTGATAGACCTGCCTTTATATGTTACTTGACCTTTTTCCCTTACTGCTTTTAATATTCTTTCTTTGTTTTGTGCATTTGGTGTTGTTATGTGGCAGGAGGAATTTCTTTTCTGGTCCAGTCTATTTGGAGTTCTATAGGCTTCTTGTATGTTCATGGGCATCTCTTTCTTTAGGTTAGGGAAGTTTTCTTCTATAATTTTGTTGAAGATATTTACTGGTCCTTTAAGTTGGAGGTCTTCACTCTCTTCTATACCTATTATCCTTAGGTTTGGTCTTTTCTTGTGTCCTGGATTTCCTGGATGTTTTTGTTTAGGATCTTTTTGCATTTTGACTGTTGTGTCCACGTTTTCTATGGTATTTTCTGCCCCTGAGATTCTCTCTTCTATCTCTTATATTCTGTTGGTGATGCTTGCATCTATGTTTCCTGACTTCTTTCCTAAGATTTCTAACTCCAGACTTGTCTCTCTTTGTGATTTCTTAATTGTTTCTACTTCCATATTTAGGGCCTGGATGGTTTTGCTCAATTCTTTCACCTGTTTGTTTGTGTTTTCCTGTAATTCCTTAAGGGGTTTTGGTGTTTTTTTCTTTAATGGCTTCTCCTTGTTTACTTGTGATCTCCTGTAATTCTTTATTGAATTCTTTTGTTTCCTCTTTAAGGGCTTGTACCTCTTTACCTATGTTCTCCTGTATTTCTTTAAGGGAGTTATTCATGTCCTTCTGAAATTACTCTAGCACCATCATGAGATATGATTTTAGATCCAAATCTTGCTTTTCCAGTGTTTTGGGATATCCAGGACTTGCTGTGGTGGGAGTACTAGGTTCTGATGAAGCCAAGTAGTCTTGGTTTCTCTTTGTAGGATTCTTCTGTTTGCCTTTCCCCATCTGTTGATCTCTGGTGTTAGATGTTCTGGCTGTCTCTGACTAGAGCTTGTTTCTCCCTTGGGTCTGTATGCCTGTGTCAGTACTTCTCCTCTGGTAAATCCTGGGCACAGATGGCTGTGGATCAGTTGTCTGTCCTGAGTCCTGGGTTCAGAGGACACCCTGGAGACAGGCTCTCTGCTTGTGAGAAAGGTGCAGAGAGGGATGTGGGTCTATTGTCCCTCCTAGGTGTGGTATGGGGTAGAAATGATCCTGACCAGGCTGCTCTGCAACTTGTGAGGCCTGTGCCTCCGGGCTGGTCCTGCTTTAGTAAGTCACCAGGGAGGATCTCACTTGGGTCCCTGAGTTAAAGCACTCCCTGAAGGTAGGTTCTCCGCTTGCAGGGAAGGTGCAGAGAGGGTTGCCAATCCACTGCCCCCACCATTTGTAATAATGGATTAAGTATAAGTCCTCCAGAATTAACATTATGTGGTATAGGTAGAAACTGAGGACATTGAGAACAAGTCTGTACAATTTGACATGCACATTCTCTAAAAATACTAGATTATCATCTCAAGCCATTACTATTTTGATGATGTAAAGAATGAGATTATATGGCCAATTGTTCTTGTGTAAAGCCTATAATCTGCCTGGGATACAAATCTACTGTGGCATTACATTAAGGAATCTTGTCCAGGCAGTTTAGGATGAGTTCTTAAATGTCCAAAGACAGTCCTTTAAAGGAACAGTACTTTCTCTTAACTTGAGTTGTATATGCACAAACAATTGTAAAATTTGAGAATTAGTAATACCTAAAAAGGAACAATTGTAAACCCTGAACCATATATATATATATATATATATATATATATATATATATATGTGTGTGTGTGTGTGTGTATAGGCTATCAGTATACAAATTAAAAGCTTGATTTTAGCACTTTAAAAAGTGACTACAACACATAGTTCAATTATTTGTGCTGAAGTAGACAGAAGCTCAGGAGAAAAAACATGTGACCCAATCACATATACTTTCCTCTCATAGAAGGGCTATAGATGTATTTTTTATGGGATGCATATATACATTTTTATGGGATGCATACAAGCAAATTTTAACAACTTGTCTTTTGGATAATTATCAATTTTACTTAAAAAGTTTGTTATGTAATAGGCCAAGTATCAATCAATATTCTGCAATAACCAATTTAATTGCTGTTTGAAATAAGGTTTTTAAGACATTCTTTCCAAAATACTTTCATGATTCTATCCTATAGTTCTTTATTAACACTACAACAGCTTCATAACAGGATATTAAAATTTTACTTTGGAGATGAGAAAAATGAATCCACATTAATGGTCCCTTTTGCCAAAGTTGAGGTCTTAGCCAATTAATAGCTCCTAAAAGCTTTTGAAAATAATTTGAAGTAAGTAAATCATCCATTCTTTCTTGAATTTTCTGTACCACACTTTTTCTAGGATGTAACTGAGGCCTCAAATACTGAAAAAGATATTACCTCTGAAACTTTTCTGGAGCAATAACTACTCTAAAAATTTAAAGCTCGTGGTGTAAAAGCAAAGGTAGTAAAATTTCTTTTTAGAAGGATTCGTTAATAAAATACTCTCAAAATAATAAACAACATACACTGAAAAATTCAAAGTGTCCTAGCTTCTTGTACTGAAGCAGAGACAATTTTATTTTATTTTTTTACATAATGTGAGGCTATTAGCCATTCTTAAAGGCAAAACTTTCCAATGAGTACAAATCCACTAGAAGCAAACCCTTTACAATTATCAGGATGCAGAGGAAAAAACAACCTTCTAAATATACAATAATTTTATGTGAAGTAAGCAGGCCACATTGTAATGCCTCTGTAAGTTCTACAGCCTCAGTGACCTTTCATAAATCTTAATTTTAAACTTTATTTTGATTTATTTGGAGAGATCTGAAATAAAGCTGTTTTGGCTTAAAAATAATTCCCTGGAGGCAAGGAGAGACAAGGCCACAAAAACTTCCCTAGGCAGGGTTTGTAAAACAAAAGAAATGGAGCAGTGGTGGTGCAAGCCTTTAATCCCAGCGCTTGGAAGGCAGAAGCAGGTGGATTTCTGAGTTCAAGGCCAGCCTGGTCTACAGAGTGAGTTCCAGGGCAGCCAGGGCTACACAGAGAAACCCTGTCTCCAAAAACCAAAAAGTAAAAAAATAAAAATAAAACAAAAGTAATGCCACATAAGCCTCCCTGAGGCTGCAGTGAGGACAGATTCCAGGGGAGCAATTCTGTCTGTCTGTCTATGCCTCTAATTTTTGGGCAGTCTTTCCTAAGATGATTTATACTTAAAACATTCCTTATCACCTCGGTGCTGCAAAAGCATTGCTTGTACGTACTGTAGTCCCCTGAAAGGCAGCAAACATAGCTAGACTTTGATTGTATGAGGGTCTAATTTTTACACAAAGATGAATATATCTAGATAAGTCTGTCTTTGCTTTGTATGGCCGGATGGCCGCAGAGAGCTGCATTAATGTTCTGATAAGACAATTGTGTAGGCAAAGGAACTACTTCTTGAGCGTCTTGAAAATTCTCCTAGCTGTTTCTAGTCGTACAAACTCCTTGAAACAGTTTGATAACAAATAAATTTTCACTGAGATCTCCTTTTCAACCGTGTGGGGTTAAATTTTGCTTTTAACACTGTATCTAATAAAGCTTATGTAATAGGGGCATCAGGCCCATACTGGCCACAGCTGTTTTTAATTATTATTACTCTTGCAATCATCCTAATTACAAAATATGGGTAAGTTAAGAATCTTGAGCATGCGATCAAACTACAAACTGCAGCCAGTGGAACACTGAGCAATTTTAACCATACTTTTTAAGTTTCTTTTGTAATATTAAGGCATAACCATAACTTTTGGAAAGCAGAACCTAATTTTAAACAATCTATTCTCTTTAAAATCAATACCAAAAACATTACTGTCACATTACAAAGTTTGGCTGCCAATTTTTACATATGAATGCATGACCGTGCAACTTTTAATGCTTCATTAAAGAGACATCGTTTTAAATCTTATCTCTTATAAGTCTAGTTTCTAGGATAAGAATTACATAAAATATTTTGCCAATTTAGAAGTATCTTTAGAGGCCTGGTTTTCTGGGTTGATTTACACCATGTGTTGTTTAAAATGACTCCAACCCTGAGTTAAGCTAACTTTCTGTTACCAATGTTACACCTTTTAACCATACCCAATAACTTATAAGCTAATAATCTATAACAAAGACATGCAGAGCATATATTTACCTTTTTTTATTAGATGTTTTCATTATTTACAATATCTCCTTTCCTCCAAGAAAAAAATAAATAAAAAGACAAAAAACTAAAACAAACCCCTGTTGCCTCCCCCTCCCCCTGCTCACCACCCCTGCTCCTGCTTACTGGCCCTGGCATTCCCCTACACTGGGGTATAGAACCTTCACAGGGCCAAGGGCCTCTCCTCCCATTGATGACCAACTTGGCCATCCTCTGCAATATATTTATACCTTTAAGACTAGTCAAAAACCAAGTGAAGTGGCTACAAGAATCTTATAAATTTAGACCCATCAACAAATTTTTACCTTTTCTAGCTATAAGTTCAAGAGAAAAAGCACTTTGTCATTTGCTGATCCCAATAATCACAATTGCAGAGATTTTTCTAGGAAAAAACAACTATCAGCTTTTTTGTCTTAGAACTAAGAAGCTGTTGACTCTTCTTAAAAGCTGCTTTTAAGCAGGGACTCTCCTGCTGTTCTTGATTCCTGGCTAAGGGTGCAGGGCAACTTAAATCAGCCTCCGCTGTGTAAACTGAGAAGAGATGGATAGCCAGCAGATAAAGTTTTAACCATTTTTTTCTATCCAGCATGAAGCATAGAACAACAACCATTCAGGCAATGAAACAAAAACAGACACAAATTGACACATGGACACATTGATGCACCAAGGACAGACAATAGACAGAGAGGGTAGAGAACTTGATGTCTCAAGGGGACCCAGATATCCTAACCAGAACTAAGTTTATCTCCAGTAGGAGCCAGAGAGAAAGCAGGATGTCTCCCAATTTCCTCCTGTTCCTAGGAGAGCTCTGAAATAGCTTATAACCATTTTCTTTCTCTTTTGCTAAAATGTCCCAGACAGGGGACAGCTCCATTTCTGAAACCTATTCTCCCTTTCTTTAACTACTTCTTAAATATCTGGCCAATGTTTACAAACTTTCAAATAAAAAATTTTAAGACCTTTTTTCTTAACCCGTGTTCTTTGTGTCTTGAGGGATTCCTTGAGACCTCTTAAAAACAATTCATGTTTATTTAATACTTGTCCCATAGCCACTCTTCTTACCTTTCTTGAATCAATCTCACAGGCGGATGATCTATGGCAATCCCTATTCGGATCTTCACTCACTTGTTTAAGAAGTGGCGATCCTGTGAGGGGCACGGGGGTGGGTGGGTTGGGAGGATGTCCTTTTGGAGAGTGGTGATCTCTCAGATCCCAGACCCAATCCACATTGGGTGCCATTTTGCTGGATCCTCATGGGGTTCAACAGAGACCTAGGGCAGGGGAGAGAGAGAGTGAAAGAGATAAGAGAATCGAAGAATGAGAGCAAGACAGTTGTCTGATCAAACTCCAAAAAGCTTTACTTCAAGGATGGCAATATAAGTACAAGCAGGAGAAAGCTTCAAGAGAGGTGGAAAGGTCTGGGACAAGGGAGGCCAGGTGGCAACGTTCAGTTTCTGGAACCAATGGTCACAGTGTCCTCCACACCCACAAATATTCTTTCTGTTAGACCACACATGTTCTCTCAAGGCTGTATGTGTAAGCTAGTAATTTTCCACAAGGCCATGGTTAAGGCCAGGGCTCCTGGCACCTGGGAGCTCTGAGGGGTCTGGTTAATTGATACTCTTGTTCTTCCTATGGGGTTGCAAACCCCTACAGATCTTTCAGACCTTTCCTATTTTTTTCCACTGGGGACCTTCCTTAAGAGTTGAATAAATACTTATCATTCAATCTTTCTTTCTATCCCATTGGACTTACAAAATTTTCAATTCATAATCACAAAGCACTTCATTTATTAAGTTTGATTTATTTAACACAACAGTGAAGACAGAATGCAACAAAAATAAAACAAAAGCTTCAGAAACAAAATAAGACTCTTTCCAAATCTGAACTATAGCAAATATCACTTTAGGGAGCTTCAAAATGTCTTATCAGTTGGTATATCTGCGTTAATGTTAATGTTTTACAAATGAAGATGTAATGATATTTACTGATTAGCTTTTGGGCTTTAGATATTAACTGGCAGAAATGAGGGATTGACTGCTCCTCACATACCTCTACTTACCCTCTGTATTATCACATGTGCTAGCCAGATTATACTTTAGTATGAAATCTAAGTGCTCATAAAGTTCATATCATGTGAGCAGAAGTAAAGTACAGAATATTCTATATGGCAGTCTTGAGCATAGTTTTACAAAGACTCTTTGTCATTGTACTTAATGAGGAAAGTCAGCAGTAGCTTTATAAGCATCCACCAACTGAGACTGAGGCAACACATTGGGAAATTGATGGTGTGACACAACCTTATGTTGGATCTCTAGCTCCAACTCTGCAATGTCTTTATTCTAGGAAGTTAGTGTGAAAGGGGGATGTGAGGTCAGAAAAATAACTAAGCTAGGCTGGAGAAGAAGGTCAGATGAGATGAGGAAGCAGAACTAGCAGATGCCTACTGTAGATCAGGAACACCAGAGTCTTTCGTCTTGTCAACATGGAGGTATTGTCATAAAGCCACGTGAGCTCCAAGTGATGTAGCTCCAGCAAATTCAGCAGAGGCCAAGAAGCATGTCCTTAAGTCTTCCTGTGAGATGGGTTCCAAGTGAGAGTTTGTCAGTGACTCTTATTTAAGATCCCCAGGGAGCTATCAATTTTTGTCCATAATTGATTGGAAGCCATATGACCAGAATGGATATTTCAAACTAGAATAACAGAATAGATTTCTCCTGAGCCTTGACTTAATTCTGCTTTTTTAAACTCTCTTTCTTTTTTTCTCCTCTCTTCCAGAGCTAGAAACTTCAGTTTGAAAATAAAGAATAAATATGAAGAACCACATTGAGCCAGTTGTCTGATTATTATTTTACCCTGAGAGAGCAAATGGATAAAGTTTAAAAACATGGAGCCATGTCAAACACAATCAGAACTTTATATCCTACAATATAAACTTTTGTAAGCTCAGAGAATCAGACAGAACAAAATGTCTAATTGGTTTAAAATTAAATTCAAGGTTAATACTAATAAACACTTTATAATTCTTTGTAAGTTTATTTGAATGGTGTTGGCTCAAACTAAATAGATGGCATTTCTTTAAAGAGAACAGTGTTTAATAGATACCAAATGACTTAGTGTGTGGAGTTACTGTTTGTTCTGTGGCCCAGGCTTCAACAAATGTGTGTGTGTGTGTGTGTATGAGACAGACAGACAGATAGATAGATAGATAGATAGATAGATAGATAGATAGATAGATAGAT
>JADRCD010208142.1:0-25887 GCA_019843815.1 Montemys delectorum | reverse complement strand
GATAGATAGATAGATAGATAGATAGATAGATAGATAGATAGATAGATGATAGAGAGTGGTTGGCCCACATTTGGAAAACTTTTACAGAATGCACACAGAATGCAACAGACATCTTCTGAAGACATAAGGTTTTATCTCTTTGATATAGTTCTTAAAAGGAGAACACAAGTGAGCCAGAGCGGACAGGATGTGGGTGTCTGACTCACAGCGCAAGGCGACCAAATGCGGGGTCAACAACCCCACCCCATCTGTGACCTGCCCTTTCCTCTGATCTTTTTCAGATATGTCATGTGATCGTTGACTCACAAACAGTAACAGCTTGTTGGGAACATCACTGATCCCAAGTACCTGAAAGATAAGAAGCACCACTTTCCTTTCTTATCCCTACCTCCTTGATAATGATAGAAAGATACTGCTCCCTGAGATACACAATGGGGCCAGAAAAGATGAGGAATCCAGGTTTCTGAGCCTTTCTAAGTCTGAGCCTTGTGACTCACCGACATATCACATGAGACAGAGGCCATGTTCTTGTAAGTTTTGGTGGTATGCAACTCTTTCTCCTCTGAGACAGACAGGAAATATGCCTTATTCATTGTGTAGCAACTATATGAAGCTCTGAGGATAAATACTGAATAAATCCTAGGAGCATTTTAGTGAGGAACAGCGTGTATATGAGCCCATTAACTATTTACAGAGTGGCTGAGAGGCTGCTGAGTGGCGAGCAATGACTTAGTTTAAGGGCTATGAAAACAATTATTATATAATAATATAACATAATACAATAATATATAAATACATACAAGATATATAAATAATATTATAACTCAGGGAGAGATAGATGGAAAGAGAACAGAGAGGAGGGAGTACTTAGCAGGGAGGAATGGGCTGTGTTAATTAGGCAAGGCTCTGGGAGAGGAAGAGCTATGCTGGTCTGCACACTGCAATATGAATGTAAAAAAGGATGAGAGGTTCCAGGTGAGTGGAAGAGTCTTTGAAGAGCCCCTTCACTGAATGTTTAAACTAGAAAAATGAGAAAAAAGAAAGGGTCAGAGCTCTTGGAACAGTGGAAGGAATGAGAAGGAGAAAGGCATTCGTCCATTTTCTAATCTAGCCTGCAGGCTACACTGTCAGTGACTTAAAACAATGCACAGTCAAGTATGCTCTGAGCTTTGCAGTGAGCCCCCGTAGCCCAGGCTAGCCCCCGTAGCCCAGGCTGGCTTCAAACTTACTCTGTACGTGCAAACTTCATCCTCCAGCCTGTAACCCCTGAGTTCTGGGATTCCTGGCATATGTCACACCTAGCTGGGATTATAATTTTGTAATTATAATTTCTGGAGTTTATGTGATTGTTGGTGAAATTCTGTTGAAACTGTGATAGAAGAAAACTCTGTCTTTGTCTCTATCTATCTGTCTGTCTCTGTCTCTGTCTCTTTCTCTCTGAGATACTGTCTCACTAGATACAGCCACCTAGCCTTCAATCACAGAAATCTGCTTTTAAAGCAAGAGCTGGGATTAAAGACATGTGCCACCATGTCTGGCCATTTTCTCATTTTTCAGGCAGGCTTGTTGCCTGCACGTAGAGCTTGTAGATTTGGCCATGTTATCAACTGCAAGCTCCAGGGCTCCTCTTGCCTCCAACTCCCTGGTGGATTACAGGCATGCACTGCTGTACCTGGCTTTTTCTTTTTACATGGGTGCTCAAGGGTCAAACTTAAGTACATGTGCTTGCACAACAAGTATTTTATGACCTAGTTATCGCCACAGCTCTATTTCTGTAGGTAGCTTTGTTGGTTGGTTGGCTGGTTGGTTGGTTGGTTGGTGGTTGGTTGGCTGGTTGGTTGGTCGTTTTGGAGATGAAATACATGCACACTAAAACGCAATGATCTTTATTGTAGTTTTGACTAACACATGTGATTATGTAACCCACACTTTATCAAGATATAAAGCCCATATAATTTTTTCCTGCCACAAAAATTTCTCCTGTATCTCCTCCCAGCCAGCCCCTTTTATCCTATGAAGAAGCTGTCACTGATTCGTGGGATTTGTTTCCCTTTTTGCAAAGCTATGCTTTAGGCTTCTGTGATGGTTTGTATATGCTTGGCCTAGGGAGTGGCACTATTAAAAGGTGTGGCCCTGCTGGAGTAGGTGTGGCCTTGTTGGAGTAGGTGTGTCACTGTGGGTGTGGGCTTTAAGACCCTCATCCTAGCTGCCTGGAATCAAGTCTTCTACTACCAGCCTTTAGATGAAGATATAGAACTCTCAGCTTCTCCTGCACCATGTGTGCTCCTGCCTTGATGATAATGGACTGAACCTCTGAACATGTAAGCAGCCCCAATTAAATGCTGTTCTTATAAGAGTTGCCTTGGTCATGGTGTCTGTTCACAGCAGTAAAACCCTAACTAAGATAGCGTCTCACTTGGAGAATTTTGTAGAAATGGAATCACAGCAAAGACTCCTTTGTGTTTGGCTTTTGTTCCCAAAGTTGGATATGGAAGATTCATTTTTGCCATGTATTTATGGGATTATTCAGTTTCTTCCTTTGTGTTTTTAAACATTTCAATGAAAGTGCACTTTATATGGGCTTTTCCATTCTTTCACACCTAAGCCATTCCTATTAGAAACTATCTCACTCAAAGCCACTGTGGGCATTGTTATAGAGATATTCACATGGAAAAATTTCATTTTTCTCAGGTAAATAGGAGTGAGATTGTGGATATCAAAGACTATGTCTTTAAACTGACTAGTGATTGCTAAATAGTCTTGTACCAACTCTTTTTTTTTTTAAGCATTTCCCCCTTTCATCAGGAACATATGAGTGTTCCAGTTGTTCTCAACTCCATGCACATGCAGAATTGACAGCCTTGGCTGCAATTGTCGTAACGGGTGCAGACCAGTGTCCTGTTGTGGTTTTCTTTTATGTTTCCCTAGTAACAAATGATGCTTGGAGATTATATTTAGAGGCAAGACCTAAGAATTAAGAAAGAGGCAAGACATTCCTTAAGAATGTTGGCTTAAGTAGCAGATGTCCCTAGGTAAGATCCCCCTTCTCTTTTCATGCTGAGATTCTTGCCTTCCTTGCAAACAGAATAGGATTCTAGTTCCTGTTACATGGGATTATTATGAAGATTAAGAGAGAAAGTACATAAGGAGTTAAGAAGGGGCATGGGTGCATAGACAGTGGTTTTACCATTCAGTGGGCTACCTAATGACCTGTACTTGTTGACACGCCAGCACTTAATGAAGTCATTTATTGTCATTTCTAAATGGAAAGAATCAAAAAGGGGCATTCTTGTATAACTTAGAGGTTACCAATCTAAACACTTTTTCTCCATTCATCACATACTGTAGTCAAGCCTGCCTCATTCCCTGGTGATGTTAAGCCTCCACACATCAGAATATGCTTGACTACTCAGTCTTTACTGAAGTCCCAACTTGTTCTCCATAGTGATTAGGTCTGGTTCCCAAGCTACAGCTCCCTTTGTGCCCTCTTCCCCCCCCCCCACCCATTGTTGGTTCATAGAAACATGTACTATGTCTACCATTAGTTCTCTCTTTTCTTTCCTACACTCCACTGTCTCTTTCTATCATTGTAAACGTGTGCATTTAAAAGAGGATGCATAGTCCTTGGGAGTAAGGGGGTGCAAGAATGAACTGTAATTTCTGTGGTTCTGATAAAATTCCCTAGGCATTGAAGTAGTGGACAACACATCTCTTCCTTCTTCCTCCAGCAGAATGTGGGGTGTATTAGGATAACTGGTGTAAGAGTTTCTTTCCTCGTGACTATGACAAATACCTGAAAGAAGTAACTTGAGGGAAGAGAGGATTTGTTTTGGCTGACAGTTTCAGCCCATCATCCCAGTGAGGGCAAGCAGAGTTCATGGCAATGGCAACAGCAATGTGTGTGTGTGTGTGTGTGTGTGTGTGTGTGTGTGTGTGTGTGTATGCATGAGTGTATGTATGTATGTGTGTATATGTGTATGCATGAGTGTATGTATGCATGAATGTATGTGTGTGTGTAAGCATGAGTGTATGTGTGTGTATATGTATTCATGAGTGTATGTATGCGTGTGTATGCATGAGTGTATGTGTATGTGCATGAGTGTATGTATGTGTATGTGTACACATGATTGTATGTATATGTATGTGTGTGTGTGTGTGTGTGTGTGTGTGTGTGTATGTGTAGTATGTTTGTCTGTTAGAGACTTCTCATATCTTGGCAGATCAGGAAGTAGAAGGGAGGACCAGTAGGAGAGCTGGGCCTTAAAATTTGCTTCTAGTTAACCATATCTGCCAGCTAGACCTTAAGTTCCAAACATTCCGTAACTTCCCACAGCAGCATCACCAGTGGGGAAATGAGTGTTCAAGCAGAAGCATGGGGGTATATTTCCCATTCAAACTATAGCAACCAGAATCTTGAAAGAATATGTAAACAACTTGAAGGCTGTTCTGAATGATGGTCTTCCATACAATCCTATATGCCTGGTCTCAGTGAGACACCTTCTTTAGTAATGAATACGGAAGGAAGTCAGGGAAGGGCAGAGCTGTTTCCAGTGGAAGGGGTGGCTAAGTCAGCTAAAAGAATGGAGGACACAGTAGAAGCCAATTGGACAGCAATGGAGGGAATGTAAATATTATGAAATCTCCGGGACAGGAAGTTGAATGAGGAATAACAGCAGGTCACTAGAACATTGGAACTTAAGAGGTCATTGCTGATGTCTCTGGAGGATCTTGTGTCTGTTATTGAGAGCTGGAGGGAAGGAAAGCAGATTATGTTCTGCTAAATAGTAAATAGGGTAAAGGATTGTTAATCAATTCAGATCACATCTTTAAAAATTGCTTAAAGTAGTTTGGTGGTGCAAGCCTTTATTCCACATTCTGGTGAAGCTGAGGCAAGAGGAGCGTGAGTTTAAGGTTCATCTGGACTACAGGGTGAGTTCAAGACCAGCCTCAGTCATTTAGTGAAACCTTGTCTCAGAATGACATTTTTTCTTAAAGGGCTAAAGATCTAGCTCAGTGGTATAATGTACATCTGCCTGGCTTCAATCACTACAATGACAAGAAACAGAAAAGATGTAAGCACTAAGCAGTACAGCAGGCAGGACTGGGACAGGATCCTTAGCTCATACAACCTTGTGAAAATAACCCTCCTGTGCCTCAGCTTCCCTCATGGGATGGCCTCTCTAATGGCCCCTATAAGCTCATAGATTTGAATGCTTGGTTATCAGGGAGTGTCAGTTTTTGAAAAGATTAGGAGGTGTGGTCTTGTTAGAAGAAATATGTCACTTGGGGGTGGGCCTCGAGGTTTCAAAAAAAAAAAAAAAAATCATTCCAAGGCGGTAGTATCCCTTCCTGCTGCCTCTTCACCCTGTTGTAGAACCCTCAGCTCCTGCTCCAGCTCCATGTCTGCCTGCATGCTACCATATTTCCTGCCATGATGATAATGGACTAAAGTTACAAACATGTAAGCAAGCTCCAGTGAAATATTTTCTTTTATAAGAGTTGCCTTAAGTGATGGTGTCTCTTCACAGCCCTAAAACATTAACTATAAAAGGAGTCATAATACATATTCCTCGAGAGTCATTGAGGATTCCACAAATTAGCAGACATCATGTGCTTAAAACACCTCTGAACGTAGACGAGAATACTGCCAATTATTAGCACGTATTATAGGACAGTGATTCTTTTTTTTTCCCCTCCCAGCCTAGGGGCCATCAGATCTGCTCCCTTTTTCTGTGGTTGCTCTTTGTTGCATGTTCTGTGAACCAGAGCCACAGTTCTCCTTCTTTAATTTCATTCAGCTGTTTCTCCACTCTGCTGTGAGAAAGCAAGATCCTAAAACCTTTGACGAGTTCCCTCCCTGTTTTTGTAACTGCACAAAATGGGGGCCTCTGTGAAATCTGAAAGACTGTTCTCGACTCTTCTTTAGAAGTAACTGGAGACAGTTCCCCTGTAATTCGCCTCTCCTTCACTCCACTGTTACTCTTGTTCCTGCTTTACAAAACTTTGCAGCAAGCATATATAAATACATAAACACATACACTCGCACACATGTACACATGCACACTAGTATCTAAAATCTTGGTGTTGTATGTATTTCCTCTTGCTCTTTAGAGTACTGTTGGTATGTTCTGGATGACTGTAGAGTTGATCTGTTTTATATGACCTTATTGTTGGTATGTTCTATATGACCATATTCTTGATGTAGAATATAGGAGAAATGAGAGGAGAATAAATGGATTCTGGTACTGCAGTGCAGGCAAACAATATGAAACCATGAACCTTAAAACCCCAAGTCAGATGGGCACCTCTTTAGCCAGTTTTACAAAACCCCAAGTCCAATACTTCCTAGGTCCTGCCATCACTTTGTTTTTCTGTTCTTTATAAGCCATGGGACTTCCAGTGACTCATAAAATGATCAGTCTCCTAGGATTTAGTAAGGTGGGAAAGAAAGGGACAGAGTCTCTGTTCATATGATCATCTTTCCATATATGTCATTCATTCCCCTCTTCCTGGCTTTCAAGAAGGATGATATGTGTGTGATTTTTCTGTATTGGAGAAGAATTTGACTGAATCCACATCAAAGTGGCTTCTTTGGAAGAGAAAAATCTATATTAGCTCCATCCTTGACAGAAGTCATGAAGGAGAGCAAATCGACTTTTAATAAAGGCAAATGGAACCTTCGAGACAGCTCTATCTTGTTAAGCACACACATGCATACATGAAAGAGTTTGCTAATGTTGAGAGCTAAATGACATGTAAAAGGAGCATGACCTTAGGGATGCAAGACCAAGGGAGGCTGTTTGTTGGATCTGGAATAGGAGTTCCCTTGGGCTCATAAATTTTGGAATTCTATAATGAATGGAAGGAATGTGAATTTCCTTCTATTTTGTAGGCGACTGTAACATGCAGCAGTAAAACCCTTTTTATTTTTATTCACCTTCAAGGTACAAGACCTTTCATGTGTGCAGTAAACAGTACTGCTTTAACAGCCCTCGGTTTCATGCTTACTATGTTCCTGTTTTTCTTAGAGGCTGGGTATCACGCTTGACTGGAAAACAGACAGGAGAGTGGACTTCCTGACCAGGGCCACCAGCACTCACTTCACACAGCTGCCCTAGGTCTATCCTGCCAGGATCGAGCTATGTGAAGAGTCGCTTATGCCCTGTGCTCACTAACAATGGCTTTTTTCAAGCAAGGAGTGGCAGGCATAGACGTAAAAGCTGACATCAGCTCCCTTAGGCTTTGTAGCTATAAATGTTAAGAGGACAAAGTCACAGCCATTGTGACTAAACACCTGTGCCAGCCTTTGTTAGAAAAGTGTGTGCTACGAGGGCACAGGTCCCTTCCTAACTGAAAATGCCTCTGAGATCAAGACTTTATGATTTTTAATCACACACACACACACACACACACACACACACACACACAACACATGAGTGTGTGTATCTGTGTGTATTTGCAACTTTCTTTAAGTTTCGTATGTTCAGAAGCACACGTATACCCATAATACTTTGAAAAAAATCTTTCTGTTTGTTTATTTTAGGTGCAAGCTCTCAGAGCTTAGAACGTGTTGACATTTAGGTTTTCTATCAGCATTTAGATCAGTGCAAGCCCATAACATCTTAGAATGAAAGAGTGAAAGAGGTTCACAGTTTTTCTTCTTCCTCTCTGTGCTAATTTCTCTGTCTAAGCTTTAGCTGACTTAGTATCTGGATTCCTTGGGCCTCCAGTCCAGACTCAGCCCATACAAAAATTGCCTTGTACTGGAGTGATTAGAATGTTATAATCCCAAGTACAGGGCCAGGAGGTGACTAGGTCTGTATCCCCAGTCTCCTCCATTCCCAGGACAGACTCATTTGATGGTAGTCCAACTGTGAGAAATAGCTTTGCAAGGGTGTTGGGAGAGCTAGATGCAGGTCCCACCAGGCACCTTTTGTTCTGATGAGTCAGAGACCCAAAGTAGCTCCTTCTTCAGCAACTCTCTGGGATTTATTAATGTAGATGCATGTGTCTCTTTCTTCTTTACCTTTTAATTTTTTTTTATTGCTTGGCTTATTCTTCTGTATTTAGAGAAGAAGGAGAAGAAAAGATATACTAGTCTGCTTTTCAAATTCTGGGAAAAGGTAATCAAAAGGCAATTCCTGCTTTAGTGTGATGTCAGGTTACCATATGTATTTCAGGGTCAAGATCCAGTAAAGGGTATCGAAGATGGCTGCCTTTCAATCTTGAACTTGCCACTGTGTGTGGGAGGCTTTCGGAATGATAGGTAAGCTCGCTGCTGCTTTTCGTCCACTGATACCTGTGTGGTGGGTTACTTTGAGTGGTTAGTATTACTTAAAGGGAGTACTTAAAACAATCCAGCCTCAACTTGAGACCTATCCCATGGGAGAGCACCAACCCCTGATTATCAACCATTAATGATACGTTGCTCTACTTACAGACAGGAACCTAGCATTCATGTTCCCTGAAAGGCTTCATCCAGCAGAGGATGGAAACAGATGCAGAGATCCACAGCCAAACATTAGGCAGAGCTCAGGGAGTCTTGTGGAAGAGTGGGAAGAAGGATTGAGGGAGCAAGAGGGGTCAAGGACACACAAGAAGACCTATAGAGTGAACTAATCTGGGCCCATTGGGGCTCACAGAGACTGAACCACCAACCAAAGTATATGCAGGGGCCAGACCTTGGTTCCCCCTACACATAGATACGCAGCTTGGTCTTCATGTGGATCCTCTTACAATTGGAGTTGGTACTATCTCTAACACTGTTGCCTGACCTTGGACCCATTTGTTGGGCTGCCCTATCTGCCGTCAGTGGGAGAGAATATGCTTAGTCTTGTTTCGACTTGATGTGCCAGGGCAGGGTGATACCTAAGTGGGGCTTCCCCTTCTCTGAGGAGAAGGGAAGGAGGCAATGGGGGAGGAACTAGTGAGGGTGGGACTGGAAGAAGAGGAGGGAAGGGGTTGTAATCAAGATGGAAAGTGAATAAATAAAATCAAATAAGTAAATGGAAAAAAAAATAGAACAACCCAGCAGAGTGCTTGGCTTGCAGTGAATGCCACCCCACTGCCTTTCCATGCTTGTTTTTAGCTTCTTTCCCCACCCTCCTCTTAGTGCTCAAATGTTGGGCAATGGGAAGCCACAGAAATCTGGGCACAGCTAAACTAGGATTTCCTATAAAAGTATCCAGGGCATTAAGAGACTGGCAAGCTTGGACTCAATCCTAAGCTTTCTTGTGGGATCTTGAGCAAGTATCTTAAACTCTCTGAAATCTCTAACTCCATCCATTTTGCCCACTGAAGCACTCAGCACACTTGGGTTTAGGTGTGGCAACTTCATTCGCTTTCTCTTTTTCTGTCAGCCTGCATACCATGCTGAGGGCAGAGACTGCACCTCAGTAAGTAGTGTAGTACTAGCACACCAGAGGAGCAGAAAAATCAGCTCAGGCACACAGATGACCCACATGGGAGCGGCTCCAGTGCCTTCTGTATTGTTTCTCATTCAGATGGAGTGATGGGATTGAAACATGCACCCAGCTCCGGTAGACAGTGATCTTCAACAGTGAGAACCATAGAGAAAAATTGATGTACAAGAATCAGATGCAAACTATTTCATTGAGATGGGGGGGGGGCATGATAATAACATGCCTTAAATTTTGTGATACAGGAGAGATTAGAGGAACTCACTGTGGGTTTGCAGCAATCTATTCTATTTACTTATGAAAATCTTGAGAATATTTCTTCTGTCAGGAGGTGGTGGCACATACCCTTAATCCCAGCATTCCAGATGGCAGGACAATCAGGACTACACAGAGAAACCCTGTTTTGAAAAAACAATACATACATTTATACACAGTATATGTATATGTGTATGTGTATATGATGTATATGTGTGTGTATATGATTGTATATATATATATATTTGTATATATATATTATGTAGAATGATACCTACACATATATGGTTTATATATGTGTGTATATATATGTATATATATTTTTCTCTGTAAAGACTTAATTTTTAAAACACAATCAAAGATAAAATCAGAGATCATTTGAAATACTTTAAGCATAGAGCTGTTTCTGTAGTACAGTTTCACTCAGGCCATGTACAGCTACAACCCACGATCTTCCAGGAATATTGGCATATCCCATAAGGTCCTTCTCCCTCATCTGCTACCATTTGCAATCTTAGTCTTACGATTTAGACTTAGAACATTTCCTAGTTTATACTAGGTTATAATTTAGATTTTGATGTAACACATTGTAAAACCCACTGAGAGGTTTGGGTACAATTTAATTTTTGCAAACCAAAATTTACATGCTTTAAGGAAAATGTGGGGGGGGGGGGAAACAGTTTCATGTACTGTTCTTAAAAGCATACCTCTGAGCATGGACAGGAAATGCCAGAAGAGAATGGGGAAGGCTGGCATTTTGCTAGTACGAGGATTGTTTTCTTTCAACACTAAAGGAAGACTGGGTGCTGGCCAGGAAGAACTGAGAAAGAAAATTAACTAGGAGACCCATTCTGCAAAAGTAAAGGGCTCCTTTTGCTGGCGAGTTAGCTTCAATTATTTCTTTACTCTTTATTTTTAATTTTAGCAGTCTTTGTTCAGTGCCCTAACCTTATAATGACTTCTTTTCTTGTTCAACATAAAGGCACTTTTCCCGTCTATCACATCTCTAGCCTTCTCCCCGCGCAACTAATAGAGCAGACAATACTGTTATTAAACAATGTGGCAATTTTCAAAAGCATACCCCATCCTCTAACCTGGCTAAATAACAAACACTCTTGTTGCATAATCTGCATTGCCATTCTTTCTCCTCAGAGACCCATGGAACACTGATTGAGGCCATGACAACTGGATACTCGGGATCACCAGAGAGTGCTCTTCAGTGTATGCTAATTCCATTTCCAGAGTTCTCAGTGCAGCCCATGGGAGGAGGACGGTGTTGTGACAAAGCATACTGGAAAGGTGAGGGTCAGCCACGCATGTTCCATTGCATGTATGGCTACACAGGACTGGGATATCAACTGCCCTCTTTTTTTGCAACCAAAGTTAACAGCTATATAAAGTCTGTCATTTGTATTTGATGCTGGAAACTGTTATGTCTCATTATCTAAAAGTAGTGAGGACTGAGTGAAGATGCCTTTGGCTACTTATTTCTATATTTTTTATGGCTATTGTCCAGCCTAATCACTGTGGCATGGGCATTCAGGAGATGTAGCAGCAGTTGTAGTCAGAAGAAAGTTGGTCCATTCTTCATTGACTACACAGCAAACACTACTAAAGACAGGGAAAGCCATTTGTTCATGAATATACATTTGATACATATAAATGCTTTGTGTCATGAATATTTATCTCTTTCATGGATTGCAGCTGTTGTGTATTGATAACTATTAACAGGTTGGAAACCATTCTTTAGAAATCTATGCTTGTCACTGCTGTGCAAAATCAGTCTTGGAGATTTATCTCCCCCCCCCTTTCTTTTGTGTGGGATAGATAGAATACTCCTGGGGTTTATAATGAGGTTAGTCCTTTAGCAGTTAGACAAAAGAATTTGATAAAAAGGAAAGACACCTTTCACAGGCGATTTTTACACACAGTTGTGAATACATGAGATTTAACAAAATATACTTATTTTGTATTTTGATTGTTAGGTAAAATTGCAATCAAGGCAGTCTTTTGTATGCCAACTAGTCTTCAGGTTTTGAAGAATGTTTCATTGTTGACATAGTTAAAAATATATGACATAAAATATTAATTATGATGTGGACTCTGACTTTTATCACCAAAGTTGAGAACCCGTGCCTATTCTGTTTCTCTAGACTTGGTTTTAAGCTTGCTCATGTGGTCTATAATTTATCCACTATGAACTTTTCTTCGTTTTCCAAGCAAATAATGCTGTTTTTTTATGCCTTAGTGCATGGTTTAGTTCTGTTCCCAGTGTCTGAGATATTTTTCTTTCTGGCAATTCTGGGTTTCTGAGCACTTCTCACATCTTTACTCCTTTTCTATAGGAGAATCAGCTCTAATATCTGTATCTTGGGATAGTCTATGTGTCTTCTCTGTCTCACTTATAACTTTCAGTGCCATTCTTGCTAGTGCCCACTCTCCTAGGAAGCTCTTTCCTACGCTTTTGTACTGTGCTCCCATGGGATATTATATATATATATTTATTCCTTAATAGTCATTTGCTTTAGAATGTGTCTCCTGCACTATAAACACACACCTACCAGAGAAAAGTAAGCCACAGGAACATTGCTCATTTGTTACTGTGCTCAATCCTGTTTCAAGTTATAGAAAAGTTGACTTGAGACAGTAAGCATTTCTGACCCTAATGAGTCTTAAAAAGGATTTTTCCATTTATTATTCATGTGTATATTTTTATACCTACATGTTTCCATGTGAATCACATGTATGTAGAAAGTCGCAGAAGCCAGATGAGGGCATCAGATTCCCTGTATTGAAGTTATAGGCAGTTGTGAGCTACTAAATGGATGCTGGGAACTAATATGAGTCCTCTGCAAGAGCAATAATGCTCTTGGCCACCGATCCATCTCTCCGGGACCTATCATGAGTTTTTAGATGTATACTGAAGTTAACCTTTGCTTTTATATGCTGATCCATTCAGTGTAGTAAAGTCAGAAGACATAGTTATAGTTCTGGAGTATCTGACCTATGAGAGAAGAAGCTGAATGTGCTCACTGACTCCTTTGTTCAGTGCTCATCTCTATAATTGGCATGGACTTACCATGCATATCTGCTTATTGTGTGTTAATCTTGATCATCAATTTGACAGGGTTTAGAATAGTCTTTATAATAAATGTCTGGGCAAGTCTGTAGGGAATTTTCTAGGTTGACTGCAGTATGAAGACCTATACAGAATATTGTGCATGCCATTCCATGGACTGTAGTCCTGGACTGAGTGAAAAGGATAAATAGAACTGGGGACAAGTATTCATCAGTCTGTGCTTTTTGACTGCAGATGCAATATAACCAGCTGCCTCAAGCTATTGCCACCATGACTTCCCACCCTCAAGGAACTCAAACTGTTAGTTCAAATACACTCTTCCTCTCTTAATTTGCTTCTGTCATGTATTTTGCCATAGAAGCAGCAACAGCAAAAGAATTCATGTGGATAATCTCTTCTGACTCTGTCATTCATGAGATGGGGACATGCGGTTCCTGCTTGAGGGAATAAGGCCAATTTCTTGATTTCTTGAATGAACGGAACTGTTAACATGTGCTAGAAGAGATGCTTGTATATTTTGAAATATCGATTCTTCTGCCCACATTACTTTTTGGAATTTTGCATTTTTAATGTGATAAAACCAAATTTAGCTTGAGGTAAAATAGAAGATGATGTAGGACACCAGGCTACCTGAGCTGTCCTAGAAGCAGCCATCATAGACTCTTGAACGTTATCCACAATTCTAGGTGACCACAAATGAAGGTCCAAATCTTGTCAAGATCAGTGAAATGTCCTCCAGACCATAAGGAGATCAATAGATTAACCAGCTAAGCAATTTTCACTAATAAAGTTTGGATTACTTTGTGATAAAGCAGTGAATATAATGAATAGAATTCAGGGACTTCTAATAATTCAGACAAAATCCTATAATAAGAGTCAGAACAAAACATAGACCTGAAGGATGCACAGAATGGAGGTTAGCTGAGGCTCTTATGCGGGTTCTGACTGGATCCATGGATCTGGAGCTCTTTCCAATTGCGGACGCTTCCCAAACCTTTCATTTACATCTACATGGTGTGTTCTGGCAGGGGCTTTACCTACCTTCATTGGCCTTTTGACTCCACTAAATAAAGATCAGGCTTGGGTTATAATCAGCCCATTTTTCTGGTTTCTCCATCCATGGCCTTCCCCAAAGCTATCTGTTCCCATGATTTAGATAAATAAGTTCAGATTAAATTTCATGGAGGAAACAACTTTGGAACCACCCCAAACATGGAAGGTCTTTGCTGTTTTTCATGTTAGAATTTGGAGCTTGACTGTTCCTCAAAGTCCTCCAAGTTGAAGGCTTGGTCCCCAGAGTGTAGGTACCTGAATGTACATGAGTAATAGACTTTATATGAAATAGAGCTCAGTTTATATGAAGTTAGCTCATTGGAGGAATGCTCTAGGGGGAATTTGGGTGCTTCAGTCCCCTCTTGACTCTCTCCATGAGATGGTCAGAGCTCTTTTATTATGCTTCAAGGTTATCATGATACCATAGTCTCAAAGCATCAGGGCCAAAAGACTATGGACTGAAACCATTTTAAACCAAGAGCCAAACCAAAGCTTTCCTTTTGAGTTGGTCTTCTTTGGCAGTTTGTCACAGTGTTAGAAAGCTAATGGTTTAAATGTTCACTCCCCAGTTCATATGAAAACTTAATTACCACCCTGTGTGTTGAGAGATGGTGCCTTTGAGAGGAAATTAAGCCACAAAGCCTCAGCATTTATTAATGGATTGGTGTTATCAGAGGAATGGTTTGTTTTGAGAGTGGCTTCTCTCTTATGAGAGTATATTTGTTTTAAAAAACAATTTGGTCCTTTTTCTTTCTCTGTTTTCTGACCTTCTGCCTCTTACTGTGGGAAGATCCAACAAGAAAATCCTTATTATTGTTAGTGCTTCAAGTAAGTTGGACTTGCTTAGCCTCTAGAAATGCAAGAAAAACATTTCCTTCTTTATAAATTTCCAAGTCTCAGGTATTCTGTGACAGTTCCACAACATAGACTAAAACACTTTTTTTTCCCTTTTTCTTTTTGTCCATCTATTCATTTTTCAATATTTTCTTCTTTTATTTTTATTGACAACATATTATTCTCTTATACAATACATCCCCTTCATAATTTCCATTCCTTCCACTTCCCCAGTCCAACCCCAATTCTTTTCTCCCCTATATTTACCTGGCTTTTCATTTCCTCTTCAGAAAAGAGCAGCCCTCTGAGAGATGACAGCCAAACAGAACAAAACAAGATAAAATGAAACAAGGGAAAAGCCCCCATATCCAGGTTAGACAGGCGGTTCAATAGGAGGAAAAGAGTCCCAAAGGAAGGCACAAGAGTAAGAGACACACATATTCCTACAGTTAGGAGTCTCACCAAAATACCAACCTAACAGCCATAACACATGTGCAGAGAATATGGCGCAGACACATGCAGGCCTGGTGCTTGCAGCTTTAGTCTCTTCAAGCTCTTATAGCTCTGCTTAGTTGATTTGGTGGGCCATGCTCTTCTGGCATCCAGCATCCACTCTGACTCCTAAGATCCTTCCTCCGGACTCCTTCAGTGTGGTTCTCCATGTTCTGAGGCTGAGGGGAGAGACCTGATGGAAACCTTCAATTTAGATTCTCTACCTCCATAATATATGGCTGTGGATTTCTGTACCCACTCCCACCTGCTTCCAGAGAATCCTCTGTGATGACAACTGGATAAGGCACCTTTCTAGGAGTATAGAAGAATATCACTGGGAATCATTTCATTGATTTTTCTTTTTCCTTTTCCTTTTCCTTTTCTTTTCTTTTCCTGTCTTCTCCTCTATTCCATTTTCTTCTCTCTCTCTCTCTCTCTCTCTCTCTCTCTCTCTCTCTACTATTTTTTTTTTTCCATCGTAAGTCTCTGGGCTATCCAGTCTCTGGTTCTCATAGGCTCCTTCTCATGGTGTGGGCCTCAAGTTAAACCAGACATTGGTTGGCCACTCCCATAAATTCTGCATTATCATTGCCCTAGTACATCTTGCAAGCAGGACAGATTGTAAATAGAAGGTTTCATGGCTGGGATGGTGTCCATGTTCTCTTTCGGTAGCCTACAGAGTACCTTCCTACACCAAAACAACTAGATCATGGGGTAAAGTCTCCATATGGGCACCAGTTTAACCTTTCCACATTTAATGATCTGTATTGATCTTTTCTTTGGCAATGAGGTCCCGATGTCAATTTTCAGAGAGTAACCTTCTATCTTAGCATCAGCCCGAGTTGTTTAAGGATCTCCATGGAGACCAGCCAAGAACTCAACTGATTACAACCAGTCCCACCACTGGAAGCATCACTCCAAAAGATGGCCAGTTTAGACTTTGAATTTTCCATTACTAGGAGGCCTTACAAGGAGTCACCCTCATAGATTCCAGAAAGTTAATAACCACTTATAATTGAACACATATCATATTTGTCTTTCTGGGTCTGGGTTTACTCACTTAGGATGGTATTTTCTAGTTGTAAGCATTTGCCTGCAAGTTTCATAATTTTTTTATTATTTTATAACAGCTGAGTAATATTACATTGTATAAACATGCCACATTTTTTAAATCCATTCTTCAGTTGAGGAGCACTTAGGTTGTTTCTAGTTTCTAGCTATTATGAATAAAGCTATAATGAACATAGTTGAACAAGTGTCCTCGTTATAGAATGGAACGTTCTTTGGGTATATATCCACGAATAGTATAGATAGATCTTAAGGTAGATAAATTCACAATTTCCTGAGGAACTGACATATTGACTTCCATAGTGGTTGTACAAGTTTGCTTTCTCACTGACAACAGATGAATTTTCCTCTTGTTCCACATCCACCCATACAGACATGAGCTGTTACTTGTATTGATCTTAGCTGTTTTGATAGGTATAAGTTGGAATCTCAGAGTTGTTTTGATTTACACTTCCTTGATGCTTAAGGATGTTGAACATTTCTTAAGGTGTTTTCAGCCATTTGAGATTTCTCTATTTAGAACTCTCTGTTTTAGAGTTGTACCTCATTTTTATTGAAGTATTTGGATTTTTGATATATAATTTTGTGAGTTCTTTATATGTCTTGGATGTTAGACCTTTATTAGATTAGGAGTTAGTAAAAATCTTGTCCCATTCTGTAGACTAGCTCTTTGTCTGATTGACAATATTTTTTGCTTTACAGAAGCTTTCAGTTTCACAAAGTCCTGCTTATTAGTTGTTGATCTTAGTGAGTGTGCTACAGGTGCTATAGAATCAACAGGTTGTCTCCTATGCCCATGTGGTCAAGGATGTTTCCCAGTTTCCCTTCTATCAGGTTAAGTGTATCTGGTTTTATGTTGAAGTCTTTGTACCATTTGGATTTGAGTTTTATGCAGGGTGATAAATATCTATCTTTTTACATTGTTCTACATGTAGACATCTATCCAGTTTGACCAGCACCTTTTGTTGATAATGCTTTTTTTCCCCAGTGTGTATTTTTGGCTTCCTTACCAAAAATCAGGTGTGCATATATATAGAGGAATTTCCATCCAATAACATGTCTACTCTGGCAAATGATATCATCCAAAGACCTTTTAGGTCTGTGTGATCCACCTGGAATGCAGACATACCACACACCTTTAATTCCCCTGGCTGGAATACTGACATGCCCTTAGTACACACCTTTAATCCCTAACAATGTAGGTAAAGTTAATTTGTAGAAGGATGGAGCCATATTTGAAAGTAATGTGTAATTGAGGGGCAGACAAAATGATGAATCAGAAAGATTTGACAGAATGAGTCACAGATAAGATACGCCCAACTCTCATGAGAACAGTTAGGGAAGAGAGGCAACTCAGGAGAAATGAAAGAGAAAAAAAGATGTGTTGTATGGTGTGGTAGTATGTATGTCTGTGACAGTTTTACCCAGTTTTACAGAGACAGGCTGAAAATGAAGATAGAATATACCAGAGAATGAGAAGGAGCCAAAAGAGTAGAATTGATTGCCCAAGTTAGTTTGAGGCCAAACATAGCAATTCAGTCAGAAATCATGAGAAACCAGTTTGATTCAGTCAGCTTGGAGAGAATTTTTGACCAGAACAGATAAGTTTAACCAGCCATCCAGTGTTCAGAAAGAGATAAAGAGGGTGAGTTTGCTTAGCAGTAAACCTTGGAAGCTGAAACATTCTAGGCCTAGGTTAGCATATGGAAACTAGAATCTTCCAGGCCTAGGCCTAGGTATAGTTAGATAAAAACACTTTGCGCTCATCCCAAGCTGTGCATTAGCATGGCTTGGGTATAGCTCTTATTTTATCCCTTCATCTGGCAAATAAAAAGTTACATTTACATCTACATATGTGTATATTTATGTCAGGGTCTTCAATTAGATTCCATTGATAAATGTCTGTTTTTATGTCAACATACGTAATTTGAACAATAAAGGTCATTCATTTTCTATATGTATTCAATATAGTACTTGAAGTTTTAGCTAGAACAATAAGACAACTCATCAAGGAGGTAGATATTGGAAAGAAAAAAATCAAAGTATCGTTATTTGCAGATGATTTGAATGTATGCATAAGTGACCCAAAAATTCCACCAAGGAACTCCAAAATCACTTTCAGATACAAGATAAATTAAAACAAAAAAAATCAGTAACCCCCTATACATAAATGACAAATGGTATGAGAAAGAAATCAGGAAAACAGCATCCTTCACAATATCCTCAAAAAATATAAAATATTTTGAGGTAACTCTAACCAAGCAAGTAAAAGACTTGTATGATTAAAAACTTCAAGTCTTTAAAGAAAGAAATTGAATAAGATACCAGAAAATGCAAAGATCTGCCATCCTCATGGATTAGTAGGACTAACATAGAAAAGATGGCCATCCTACCTAAGCTACCTATAGATTCAATGCAATCTCCATTAAAATTCCTCCACAATTCTTTACAGATCTTGAAAGGAAAACTCTCAACTTCAAATGGGAAAACAAAAATCTCAGGATAGCTAAAACAATCCTGAACAATAAAATAACTGCTGGAGGTATCATGATCCCTGATATAAAGCTGCACTACAGAACTATAGTACTAAGACAATTTCTTTCTTTCTTTTTTTTTTTGGGGGGGGGGAGTTTGTATATTTTCTTTATTTACATTTCAAATGTTATCCCCTTTCCTAGTCCTCCCCCAAACCCTCTATCTTATTCCTCCTCCCCTGCTTCTATGAGGGTGTTCTCCCACTTACACATTCACTCCTGCTTACCTGCCCTTTGATTCCCCTACACTGGGGCATCTAGCCTTCACAGCACCATGGGCCTCTTCTCCCATTAATGCCGGACAAGGTCATCTTCTGCTACAAATACAGCTGGAGCCATGGGTCCTTCCATGTGTACTCCTTGGTTGGTGGTTTAGTCTCTGGCAACTCTGGGGGTTCTGGTTGGTTGATATTATTGTTCTTCTTATGGGGTTTCAAACTCCCTCAGCTCATTCAGTCCTTTCTCTAACTCCTCCACTGGTGATCCCATTGGGCACTGTGTGCTCAGTCCAACAGTTGGCTACGAGCATTCACTTCTGTATTGTAAGGCTCTGGCAGTGCGTCTCAGGAGACAGTTATATAAGGCTCCTGTCATCATGTACTTCTTGACATCCACAATAGTGTTTGGGTTTGGTGACTTTATATAGGATGGATCCCTATGTGGGGCAATCTTTGAATGGCTTTTCCTTCAGTCTCTGCTCCATGCTTGGTCTCTGTATTTGTTCCTATGAGTATTTTGTTCCCCTTTCTAAGAAGGACCAAAGCACCCACACTTTGGTCTTTCTTCTTCTTGAGCTTCAAGTCCAAGTAGATCAAAGACCTCCACATAAAACCAGATACACTAGAATTAATAGAGGAGAAAGTGAGAAGAGCCTCAAACACATAGGCACAGGGGAAATTTTCCCGAACAGAAACCAGTGGTTTATGCTCTGAGATCAAGAATCAACAAATGGGACCTCATGAAACTGCAAAGCTTCTGTAACGCAAAAGACACTGTCAATAAGACAAAATGGCGACCAACAGATTGGGAAAAGATCTTTACCAATCCTACATCAGATAGAGGGCTAATATCCAATATATACAAAGAACTCAAGAAGTTAGATTCCAGAGAATCAAATAACCCTATTAAAGATGGGGTACAGAGCTAAAGAAAGAATTCTCAACTGAGGAATACAGAATGGCCAAGAAGCATCTAAAGAAATGTTCGACATCCTTAATTATCAGGGAAATGCAAATCAAAACGACTCTGAAATTCCACCTCACACCAGTCAGAATGACTAAGATCAAAAACTCAAATGATAGCAGATGCTGGCAAGGATGTGGAGAAAGAGGAACACTCCTTCATTGCTGGGATTGCAAACTGGTACAACCACTCTGGACTGGTACAATCAGTCTGGCTGTTTCTCAGAAAATTGGACATAGTAGTACCTGAGGACCCAGCTATATCATTCCTAGGCATATACCCAGAAGATGCTCCAACATGTAATAAGAACACATGCTCCACTATATTCATAGCAGCCTTATTTATAATAGCCAGGAGCTGGAAACAACCCAGATGTTCCTCAAAGAGGAATGGATACAGAAAATGTGGTACATTTACACAATGGAGTACTACTCAGCTATTAAAAACAATGACTTCATGAAATTCTTAGGCAAATGGATGGAACTAGAAAATATCATCCTGAGTGAGGTAACCCAATCACAAAAGAACACACATGGTATGCACTCACTGCTAAGTGGATATTAACCCAAATGCTTGGAATACCCAGGATACAATTCACAGACCACATGAAGATAATTTCTTATGGCCATGATAGTATTCAACTTATATTACAATTCAGGAAATAAGAACCAAATACCTTCATTAAGATAGTATTGAGCATGAGGGCAGAAATCCCAAAGCAGCATATTGGAAAGATCATGATTGAGCAAAGAGCTCAATTCCTGGTCTCCTATGATTCAGATGTAGCTTCAGAGGAGAACAGGCCAGAAGAAGGGATTCACAGGGATGCTCATTAATAGATTGGCATCTCTGTCCCCTCCTCTGTTTTCCTGTGTTGCACTCTGCTGTTGTCAGAATAAGTACACCATAACTGGCTGGCATGTTTTGGTAACCAGAAGACTGAACTCTGGAATGCCTATTCATTGATGGATCTGAAATCCTCAACATTTGAAAACCTCAGCATGTGTATACAGTATATATGTTAACTGCTTCCTCCCAAGAATTCCTCTCAAAGTGGAATGGATTCTAGCAACAAGAGTTTTCTCTTCATTTGAGCAGCAAGTAAACAGAGTTCACCCTAAATAAAACAAAATGCTACTTAAATGGTTCAAAACTTCCTTTATATTAGGTTGTACCCCCCCCCCCCATTATTTATCCTTTATCCAGTGTATTATCCAGGTAACATTGGGTTGTAGTCTCAGTCTGGCCCAATATTTAACTTTATTTCAAATGTATTCAGTATTAACGCATTCCTTGGAAAAGTTCTTTTGTTGAATAATCATTACTATCTCCACATTTTCTGGGCTTACGTGTCTCCCAGGTTTTTAGGCTAGAGATAAAGACATTCAGAGGAACTTCACTAATGAACTGTCTTACTCCATTGTAGCTACAAATTCAGTTAAACCAAGACGTGTGTCTTTCCTCAGCAATTTCTGTTTAGCCTTGAGATTTCTTTATTTAGTTTCTCAGAGAAGGTTTTTGCTTTTGTCTGAATTTACCCAAAATTTCTATAATGCCCACATTTGGTTCACAAATTTTGAGTGGTAGTTTATGAAAGCTCTTAATGCCATACATTCAATTTTAATCAGTGAAATCAAAGCTATACTTTATTTACATTGAGACTAAATAACTTTGTTATTTTGATACTTGTATCATGTATATAGGACTAGATAGGTATTTATGAACATATATACCTCTAACTATATTTAAATCTGTATATCATTATGTATATTTGCATGTTGTTTATTTCTCTTGTATCCACCATTATCATCTATCATCATCATCATCATCATCATCATCATCATCATCTCTCTAGTCAGTGGGTGTATGTAAATAGATATCTTTATATATGCAAATAACTCACAATTTATTGATATTAGAAAAGGATGAGAAAAATGTAGATGTTTTACTTAGAAGTAAATTATGCCTTCCCCCCTTCTTAAATTTTTGTAGTTGTCTTTCAAGACTAGATTTCAGATATTCATGGTTCCTTTAAAACATCCTGGGGTTGAAAGGGGGATGAGCTCATAGCATCTAGCAATACAGAGCAATGTTTCAGGGACATACACTAAATACACATTGATAGTGACAACAGCTGTGATAAAATTCAGGTCAGTTACCTGGACTCCTGTGTGTTTGCAGGGCTAGTGTCAGAGTGTTTCTTTGTATAGCAATGCTTTGCTTAAAGGTAGTGGTGTTCAAAAGAGCAGGCTTCCCAGTTTCTACCAGCTTGGAGCAGAGTCCTAAAACAAGGTCCATCTTGGTGAAGGCAGGTCAGACAGATGCATCTGTGGCAATTATGGGCTCTCAGAAAATGGTTTCTTCTCTGCATTTTGCTTTCCTTCTATGTTAATTAGGTAGATGTTGTACTATTCTATTTGTGTGTGTGATTGATCATACCAGAGAAACTGTAGACATAGAGACCGAAGTCTGTTATTTTAGAGATGGGAAAACATTCTGCTTCAGAGAAGAGAGGATTTCAGTTCATTCTGGAAAACCACTAAACAATTGCAGAATGGGGGCAGTTTTTGAGTAAGAACAAATGGAGATGCCTTTCCCCTTTGTCTCAGTCAAGTACAACATCCTGAGATTGAAGTGAGTTCAGATGCACTGAGTGAGGAGTTTGTAGAAACACAAATTTTGAGCATTTTAAAATCTCCTCTGCCTAGTCCCAGAGATGGACCCACCAGTTTCCATTTTCATTCCTGTCCTCTCCCATCCTTGCCACTTCCCCATCCCTCTCTTCCCCCCACCCCCCTTTCCCTTTCAGTTACCTCTCTCCATCTACCGCTGATGATGACTATTTTGTTTTTGACTAAGATTCACACTCCCTACCTTGGGCCTTCCTTATTACTTAACTTCTTTGGGTCTATGAATTGTTATGGTTATCCTGTAGTTTATGCCAATGTCCACTTATAAGTGAGTACATACTATGCACGTCCTGTGGGTCAGTTACCTCACTCAGGATGATTTTTTTAGTTCTATCCATTTGCCTGCAAATTTCATGACTTCCTTGTTTTTAATAGCTGAATAGCATTCCATTGTGTAGATGTAGCAATTTTTCTTTATCTATTCTCCAGTTGAGGGATATCTAGGTCAATGGAGGAGGCTCTGGGAAGTTTATGGGGATGACCCTAGCTAAGATTCCTACCAGGAGAGGATATGAAGACTAAATTGGCCACCTCCTGTAGCCAAGTGGGATTTTTAGTGGAGAGAGGGGAACATTAATACTCCTACAAAACCTTCATCCCAAAATCTGTCCTGCTTACAAGATATGCAGGGATAAAGATGGAGTAGAGACAGAAGGAATGGCCAACCAATGACTGACTCAACTTAAGACCCATCCCATAGAAGAGAGCCAACCCCTGACACTATTAGTGATGTTCTGCTATGCTCACAGACAGGAACCTAGCATAACTGTCTTGTAAGAGGCTTCATTCTGCAGCAGATGGAAACAGATACATAGATCCACAAGTAAATATCAAGCAGAGGTAGTGAACTCTTGTGAAAGAGTGGAGGATAGAATTGAGCAAGTTAGAGGGCCGAGGGCACCACAAGAAGACCTACAAAGTCTACCAAACTGGGCCCTTGGGAATCTTATAGAGACTGAACCACCAACCAAAGAGCATGCAGGGACTAGACCTAGGCCCACTACACATTTACAGCAGATGTGCAGCTTGGTTTCCATGTGGGTCCCCTAACAATTGGAGTGGGGGCTGTCTCTGACTCTATTGCCTGCCAATGGATCTCCTTCCCCTAGCTGGACTGTCTGGTTGGGTCTCAGAATGTGAGGATGTGGTTAGTCCTACTGAGACTGGATGTCCCAGAACAGGGTGGTACCCCAGTAGGGGGTCCCCCTTCTCTGAGGAGAAGTGGAGGGGATAATGGGAGGAGGAATTTGTAAGATTGGGAGTGGGAGGAGAGGAAGGAGGAACACTGCAATCGAATGTAAAGTGAATAAATAAATAAATTAACAGTAAACATCTCCTCAGAGACTATACAACATAACTCAGACCCATTTAGTTGCATATTTTTGAAATATTTTTCTTTTTGTTCTCTTCAAAGTTTCATTATTTTCTGTATTTAGCTGTAACAACAAGTTCTAGGGCTTATTAATATTAATGCCAAATACAAGGAGAAATAGAAATTGAATCTCAATGGTATATAGAATTCTTTTTATTTAGAGTATTGGGTATTATATGTTTCAGTAAATCTATATAGTCAAGAAATACATGAAATCTTCTTGTTTGTTTACAAAGGATGCTATGACTAATAATGCCATTGCATTTGAAGAGAAAACCATAGGGGATTCTGAACCAATTTTCCAAATCTGAGATCAATTTCATGGAAAATACATGAGTGTGCTCTGTGATTTTATGAGAACATTCATCTAGTTGAATATTTATTTTATATTCCTCTCAGATGCTATATGTAAACATATCTTATTTTTAAATGGTCTTTTCAACATTCAATGACCCCATTTCGGGTAAGTATATGCCTCTTTGTACTTCCCTATCCCACTAAATTAGTTTCTTTAAATTCCCTCCTTTTTTCAACTTTACAATATATATCATCTACACAGAAAGAAACCTTATTGATTTTCAACTGTATAAGATCTTCAACATGTTAACTGCCCCTGTAGTTTCTATTCTTACTTCTTTTGTATAAAAATAAAGAGAAACAAATGAATACCCACACAGACTGTGAACAAGAATTCCACAGGGTTTGCTTTCCATGAAAGAAAACAATGGAAGAGGAAGAAGGGAGGGAATTCAATGTTTGCTGAAACTTTAGCAATTCAATAATAATGTTTCCTTCAGTGTTCAAGTGTAGAATCACACGCTACACCAAGCATCAAAAGTCACAATGATCATCAAGACAGGATCTTTGTCTCAGAGTATGGTCTGTTGGCAAACTTGACTGCCATATGTAGAGAAATGGACTTGTTAATTCTGTTCCTCAGGATGGGCAGCTATTGCCATGTGTTCTCTAGGGGGAGACAGAAAAATCAGAGTCCCTGGTGCATAAACAGTGCATGCAGTGGCAGTGGGAGAGAAGAGTGCCTATTTTATAACAACACCACCAAGAAGTACAGATCACATATTCCCTGAAGGTTGATTGGCTTAAGGGACTCAAAAGAGGTAGCTGAGAAGAGCTGGTCACTGCCTCTTCTTTTAACTTTCTCAATGGCACAAACAGAAAAGAGAACAAGCAGTTATGGTATTTTCTCTATTAGTGTTCCCCTCTTGCAAAGTCTTTCTTTTTTGAAAAGAGATTTAATTAGTTTATATATGAGTGCTCTATCTTCATGTCCACCTGTATGCCAGAAGAGAGCATCAGATCACATTATAGATGGTTGTGAGCTACCATATGGTGGCTGGGAATTGAACTCAGGATCTCTGGAAGAACAGTCAGTGCTTTTAACCACTGAGCCATCTCTCCAGCCTCCCAGCCCCCCACAAAGGCTGGGGAAAGAGAAGAATCTTGAGCCCTAACATCTAAGGACTTTTCTTAGCTCTAGTGTCTGGCTTTAACTAGACAACTCTGATTTTCCTGGTCTTTTGGCAAGCCTCTTTCCTACTCCAAATCATTTCTCACTCACTTACATCTTTTGGAATTATCTTTAGGATGGCTTTGAGGGCCTGGATCTTGGGGAAGACATTTTGTTCTAAATATCTTAGGTAAACCATGATGGATGTGAAGCTGGTTGCTTCATGAGAGAACCTCTATGATCTATGTTGGGCCACAAATATTAAAGGTAAGAAAACCCATTAGACCATATGCAGCCTGCCCTTGATGTGCCCATAGAACATGGCTGAAGGGAACCTTGGACTACAATTGTTTGTCAGAGGGTTAAAATAAAGTATCCTCAGAAATAGAGACAGAGGAGCTCTTTATGTGACAGAATGTGCAAATTTAGGTTTCTCTTAAG
>JADRCD010208140.1:0-17511 GCA_019843815.1 Montemys delectorum | reverse complement strand
CATTAAATGCATCTAAGTGTACAGAGAATGTGTCCAAGTGGTCTCTGAGCTCACTGGATGAAGCTTTACCTCTAATTCGAAGCGGTGATGCCTAACTGCATTGATAACTTTCCTTCAGGAGGTGACTAAAGAATGCACAAGGTGATGGCTAGAGGACGCACAAGCTTTACATCAATACAGATGAATGGGCCCCGAGGTAGAAGGATAGTAACACTGACTGACAGCTACGGTAGGGAGTCACGCTTGATTCTCCAGCCTTTTGAAACCATATTGTGTCTACCTTTCTTTTGTTGATCCTTTCCCTGTCTGCCACCTATGCTGTCTGTCCAGCATTCCTAGCCTTTTTAAGATCTGCCCAGGGTGAAAGCCGCAGGGGACAGAATGAGCCCGAGAGTGGTGCTAAGTTTATCTTTCTTGTACATGACTCTCAGACTCACGGCTATAAGGTAAACAGACTGGGCCAGAACATCCTACCTCACAAAAAGTACTGAGTCAAAAATGACAGCATCCAAATTATCTCTCACTGAGATATATAAAAAGATCAAAACCAAAGGTTGGCAGCACAATATACCAAGGAACCCCCTTGAGGAGTACTTGTCACCCAGCACCCACCAACAGATGTGGGTATGAGTTAGGCCTGTCCTGCAGGCTGAGTTGAGCTTGAGATGTGCCCTAGGGTGAGTAATTTCATGTGTTAGCACATTTGCGTGTTTTTCACAATCAGCAATAAAGAATACCTTATAAAAGGCAGTACTCGATTAAGAATCCACAATAAATGGACAAATGCATGTACTTACCCCGAGACATCTCTAGGTTTTCTGGAACCTAGGAAAACAAAACTTAGGAAAACAAAAGTTCCTTACAACACCACAACATGGTGTGAGAGGGGCAGACCTTGGGGGACTTCCCATTTTGGCCCACCTAAGCACACCAGTCTCCCTAGCCATTGGTTAGCACCTTATTTTAGTGCAAAGAAATGACCTTCATAAATAAACCCTGAATATAACTATTCTTTTTTCAACTCAAGTAAAAACAAAACAAAAAAAAAAAAAACAAAAACAAAAAAACAAAATAAAACAGGGCTGGGAGAAGTGAATAGCTTGCTTGTTCAAACCACACAGTCCTAGAACGATGTCATGCTGCCTGGTAGGCACGTATGAGGTGATTCCCTTTGCTAAATAAACTTTTCTGAGCCTTTACTACCTCACAGCTATTGTTCGACTATTTCTAACAGAATCAGCCATTGTTTCTTTCCAAGAGCTAATAGCTTGGAGGAGGTGGGACCCATTAAGTCTTTAAAAGCTAGTTGGGGAAGAAAAGATCAAGAGCTACACTCTACAGGCGCCAGACTGCCCGATCCAGACTCCAGCACCTACTAGGGAAGGGTCCCAGGCAAGCTCCTTTGTGTCTCTGGGCCTTGGTTTGTACGTCTATAAAAGAGAAATGGAGTTCTTTCTTCAAAGAACAGTTACAATAACCAAGTGAGATAATCTGTGTAAAGCACAAAGCTTTCAGAGGAAAACTAGGAACATGGGGAGCATTTGACAGGCAGTACATTGGTAGAAATTGCACAGTTTCATTATCCCCGGTCTCAAAACCTGAAATCCAGAAACATTTTGAATATTGTGTGAGGATGACTAGGAGGCAGATTCCACCTCTGACTTCATGTGACAAGACTAAACTTCCTTCAGGCTACACACATAAGATATGTATGAAATATAGAGGGATTTTATATTTATATTTAATCTTGTGTTCTATCCTTAAGATATACATGTGTTATGTATGTGCAAATATTTGCAAACTTATTTTTTTAAAGCTGAAATACATACTCAACCTATATTAAGACTAACTATAAAATGTTAGGTAGCCAACATGTTATAGTTAAAATGTTCTCAAGAGTAAAAGCTCTACTCTTTCCTATGTTCTGCTTTCACTCTTGCTGTGATGAAACACTCCAACCAAAATAGACTTGGGGAAGAAGGGATTACTTGACTTACAATTCCAGGTCATAGTCCACCATAGAGGAAAGTCGAGAAGGAACTCAAACAGAAACCATTAAAAGAAGGCTTCTTACCAGCTCACTCATTGGCTTATGCTCAGCTAGCTTTCCTAGACAGTCCCACCTGCCTAGGGAATGTACCGCCCACAGAGGTCTAGTCCTCCCCATATATGAATAGTCAGTTAAGACAACCTCACAGACTGACCAGTGGCCAGTCCGATCTGGGCAATTACTCACTTGAGGTTCCCTCTTTGCAGATGACTCTTGGCCATGTCAACTTAGCAATAAAACTAACCAGCACACCTCAATAAATCAAGAGCACCAAGTCACAGAAGTCATGACAGGAGGGGTCTGTCCATGGAGATGCAAAGCTTCTGAGAAAGACAAGAGGGGGAGGAACCTACTCAGGAAGAAGCAACACAGAGTTCTCAGAGTTCACATTGAGCAATGTGCTCCAGGCCTCCACCACTCCAGCCATCTCATGGATTTATGGAGAAGGGAGCTGGAAGAGATGAGAGTAACTTCTAAAGAACAGAGACTTTAAACGGTAGAGACTGGAATGATTCCCTGGCAGGGTGGGGTGGGTTTTATAATAAATAACACTGAAATACGTAGAGTTTTAAATGCTGCTATTTTTATGTCTTTACAGGGACATTCATTATGTCACTTAGATGTGTTTTTTCCCTTAAGTTCTTTTTTTGGTTTTTTTGTCATTTATTTATTTATTTATTTATTTATTTATTTATTTAACACTCCAGATTTTATTCCTATGTCCAATCCACCCTCCAACTCTATACTGCATCCCCTACCTCCTCCCCATCCCCTGTCTCCATGAGGATGTCCCTACTCTTCAACCCTTACCTAACCAGACCTCTAAACTCCCTGGGCCTCCAGTCTCTTGAGGGTTAGGTGCATCTTCTTTGACTGAATCCAAGCCTGGCAGTCCTCTGCTATCTATGTGTTGGGGGGGGGCAGCTCATATCAGCTGTTGTATGCAGCCTGGTTGGTGTTCCAGCATCTGAGAGATCTCAGGGGTCCAGGTTATGTAAGACTACTGGTCTTCTTACAGAGTCTCCCTCCTCTTCAGCTTCTTCCAGCCTTTCCCTAATTCAACCACAGGGGTCAGCAGCTTCTGTCCATTGGTTGGGTGCAAATATCTGCATCTGACTCTTTTGTTGCTTGTTGGGTCTTCTGGAGTATGGTCATGCTAGGTGTCTTTTTGTGAGTGCTCCAGCCTCAGTAATAGTGTCAGGCCTTGGGGCCTCCCCCTAAGCTGGATCCTACTTTGGGCCTGGAGCTTGACCTCCTTTTCCTCAGGCTCCTCTCCATTTCCACCCTTGCAGTTCTTTCAGACAGGCACAAATATGGGTCAGAGTTTTGACTGTGGGATGGCAACCCCATCCCTCACTTGATGCCCTGTTTTCCTGCTGGAGGTGGGCTCTACAAGTTCCCTCTTCCAACTGTCGGGCATTTCATCTAAGGTCCCTCCCTTTGAGTCCTGAGAGTCTCTCACCTCCCAGGTCTCAGTCACTTAGATGTTTTTAAGTAACTTGATATGAGCAGCATTTGTTATTTGCTATTTTAGAATGTAACTCTAATAGCCGGTTGAAAAATGGAGCAGAGAAGGAAAAAAACTTGGCACAAGGAAAGATAGAGGAGAAAATTGTCACAATCCCTCCAAGGAAGAATAAAGAAGTAATGGCGATAGAGAGGTTCCAGCGATGTTTCAGTATGGTATTTATA
Source organism: Montemys delectorum (assembly GCA_019843815.1). Classification (NCBI taxonomy): domain Eukaryota; kingdom Metazoa; phylum Chordata; class Mammalia; order Rodentia; family Muridae; genus Montemys; species Montemys delectorum. The sequence continues at coordinate 13,769 of JADRCD010208140.1, read as the reverse complement.
GGCTTTGGCAATGGCTGGCTATGAGAATTGAAGGCAGAAACCAGGTGTGACCCTGGGCTTGCTACCTGGGAGGATGCAGCTATTAACTGGGGTGATGTTACTAGGGAGGAATGTTCAGGATGTAGAACATGCATTTATGTTTGGACCAGGGCTCTAGAATACCAGCATAGGAAAGACCCCCAGTCATTCAGCAACTTGGACTCAGAAGAAATTTAACTATTTGAGCTACATTAGTGAGTGATCTTATAGTAGATTTTCTTAGACTATACAAGATTGAGATTGTTGATCATATGAATGGAATGGCACTAATGGTTCAAAATAGATCTGTAGATAAGACAATTACTGTAAAGTAGTATCTCTTGAGGCTACAGAGATGACTCAGCAGTTAAGAGCTCTTTCTCTCCTGCAGAGGACTCAAGTTCACTTCCTAGCACCCACATGGTGCTCACAACTTAATGCTCTGTAACTTCAGTTTCAGGGGACCTGGCACTCTAGTCTGACATCTGTGGGCATTGGCCACACACATGGTGCACATACACACATGCAGGCAAAGCACTAATACACATAAGAATTTTTTTTAATGAAAAGTATCATATCTTGGTATTAATAACATACCAAAGTCTTTCTTAATGTCCCTATCTATAAAACAGAAAAAAAGTGATTAAGCATCTTGAGTTTTTCTAATTATTTTCCAATTAGTGTTCATCATGGATGAACAGTAGTTTTACAGACTCAGAGACTGAACAATCACCCTCATAGAGAAGTAAATAAATTGATCATCACTGTATAATGGCATGACTGCATTCTTTGTTCCCTTTTCCCAGATGAATTGTATTCTTCCCTGTTCCCTGTAGGGTTAATGTTGGGCTTAGAATCCCAAACACCCCAGTCTTCTCAGTAGCCTCATGCAGGAGACATTCTCCAGTCTCTTTGCAGAGAGCCCTAATCTTTCCCACCCATGGTCCTCTCTCACAGCATTTGAGAACACTTAATCATCTAGTTTGAGATGTACCCCTTCAGTCCCATAATCCTGGTCCAACTAATCGTCTCTGTCCTTCCTATAACAAATCCCTTTAAAGACAATCATTTCGAGTTCCTCATCCTTTTCAATCCTACACCCACCACAACCTAATTTGTATGTGCATCCCTTTGACCTTGGTAACCATCAGTGCAGCATACGGCATGACCAAAGCCAACGGACACTGCACACAATTATTTGACTTAAGCTCTTAGCAGCATTAGCTTTGGGAGGAAAGCCTACCTCTTCTGTTTGGAACTTTTTTTTTATTGAGTTGACTTCTGACACATCATGTTTGTGATTCCCAGCTTTTGTGGTTCTCTGTTTTCCTACAAAGTTGGCAGTTTTCTTCTAGCTCTTCTGTGGTAATTTCCCTAAATATTCTTTGCTGAACCCATTTTTTTTTTCAATTCAACACACTCCCAGGGTGATCTCATGTTTTCCCATTCTTCCAACCATTCTCTGTGTGCCTATTGCTCCCACGTTCATATATCCAGCCCAGGACCCTTTCCTGAGGTGTAAGTCAGCATGCCCAGCTATCTTCTGGGCATCGTTAGTAAGGATGGATGACAACACAAAACTGACATACAAATGCATGTGTACTTCTTTCCCAAACCTGGCCCTGTGCTAATGTAACTTGGTCACCAGGCTATCCACATATATCTCACAGAACAGGCACTCAGTGATCAATTGTTAACTGAAATAGGTGGGGGCACAGTCCTAGAGATGACTCAGGAACAGAAGTAATAAATAAACCAGATGACGTTATAAAATATACTTGATAAATCAACATTTTTCAAGGAGCAGGATTATATAAAACAGCCTATGTTTGCATCGAAAGAATCATTTACGTAAATATAAACATGAATCGATGATGTTTGACATGTCTGGTGAAAATGTTTTGAGAGTGTGACCAAGAATCTCAAACTCCCAAGGCCGACAGAAGAGTGTGGGCATAAGGAGAAAGCAGCACCATCTTACACTGTGAGCCGTGTCTGCACTGCGCTCAAGAAAGCCTACAGCTGCTCTCCCCAGTATAGCCCACGTCTTCCTTGTTCATAACAAGCATGCTGAAGGGAGACTGAGAAGTCCCAGGACACTTCATGAGAGCTTGCCACGCTTAGAGAACAATACATAATTCTAGGCGATGCAAAAAAAGATAGATGGCTATAAAATCAATGACTACAATAGCTAATGTAAAAATCTAGTATTGCCAGGTACTTTGTAAGTACTTTACGCGTATTATTTCATATACTGTATCAGGTTGGTACAATTTCTAGTCCCATTTTACAGATGATAAACATGAGACGCCCACAGGCATATAATCAACCCAAGTATGTAGTAAGTAACAGAACCACCTTCCAAAAGCAAATCTCCACACTCCATGCTGGTAGGAATCAACCCTAACAATGCCCTATCAGAAGTGACAAGGAAAATATTAGCCTGGAAATGAGATAGGAGGGATTCGGCAGAAAGCACACGAGCTGGTCTACACTTAAAAAAGCAGGTAGACATCATAGGAGGCAGGTGTTGGCTAAGCCAAAAGATTCTAATTCTTTGACTTGTCTCACTAGGGAACAAGCAGGCTCATAAAGATCCCTGTCAGTAGAGGACAGAGGTCCATCTATAAATAATATCAAAGCTAGTCCCACCCTGGGAAAAAGGTGACCCTAACAAGCCCTTAAAGTCTCTTTGTTCGCTGAGATCTGTGGTCCTAAACATAGTGCATGGCTCTCATCCCTGGCAGTTCACAACCTGCTGCAGAGAATAAGGCAGACACAGCACAACTCGGGAAAGATAAATCATTTAAAAAAATCTATCAGAGTAATAAAAGGGAGTGGGTCCTTACTCTCCCTCTAAAGATAAATACCTCTCCCTACTTCCTTACCAAGCAATATTAAAGACAGAAATCACACCACACAAAAATTCCATGATATAAAGTCATATGAAATGCCAAGTAACGCGTTAGCCATAAGTCAAGTCTTCATGCACCTGTTTTCCCTTATCAATTGATAGTGGCAACGAATTTATTTGAGTTGTCTGGACTGTGAAATCATTTCTCCTCCTCTACTAGAAGACAGGATCTAGTTAAATCGGAGATTAAAGAGGTGGACCAAAGTGACCCCTGGCCCTCAAAGCCAAGAATTAGCCATGCCCGCCATGATTGCAGGCAGGCTGCAGGCGTGACCTGTCAGATGTGGGGGAAGCTAATCCTTTTGCAAAGCATGACAAGCTTTCTGAAACCCGACTGTGGCGACGCTGAGCCAGACTTTCATGCTACATGACCCCTTTCCAAAATTCGAAGTCATTTGGCTATTGTATCGAGCATGTGTCATACAACCGTTACACTCGGCAATCAAAGACCCAGAAGCCTGAGGTTCGCTTTACACCACAGGCCTGTACTTCCTGGTGCCAATCTTGTATAGTAAAATATTAGATGATAGCAATGTGGAAATATAGGAAGTTGGTGTTTCTCTATAATAAAATGTTGTTGAACAACAATTCCTAAGTTCTTACAATGATCCTTCTATTCCATACCCTAAAAGGTGCTCACAGTATACCATCACCACCCTCAGAGACCACAGCTTCTCAATTAAACACCAGCGATCCTGAGGCAGTCAGTCCTCTGAGACTGTGCTGCGCTTCTCACATGCCCACTCCTTACCTTTTTGTAGTCAGATGAGGACTTCTCACCAGCCAGTGTGGTAAAGATGGTGCCCTGTAAGACAGGAAAGCACAGACACATCAGAGCTCTTCAGAGTGGAGGATGTAGCCTTCGATTTGGATTCTGGTCGAAGTGCCCCATCTGTCCATTGCCACAGATTTCCCTGCATTAACATGTGTCTATCCTCTACATTTCCAAGGCCACTATCCCCAGGTTAGACCATTTGTTACAGGCAAATGAGGAAATGATTCTCACCTTCATTTTCTTAGACAAAAGTCAAATGGTAATATCTTCAAAGTGACTTTCATTGTGACCCTGAGCTCTGGAGTAGAGCCTTTTTCTAAGTAAGAGAAAGAGTCTACATAACAGTGCCTGGGCTCAGAGTCTCCCGCTTTTCTTTTCTTTTTCCACGCTCTCCCTGTGGCTGACCTCTTGCCTACACCTGTTGGCATGTGTATTTTCTTGGCATGATGTGCCACTTACAAGACCTTCTAGGATCCAGAGTTGTCTAGGGATTTACATACATAAGGTGGTTCCTCTTAAACTCTCTCACAAACACACCTGTAGCCATTCCTAGCCACACAAATGGCTCGGGGTTGTAATCTGCTCTACTTCAGTGCAAAGCTAATGGACATTTCTAATGATTAAATCTGCTCCGTGGCCTGTTCTTCTGTGGTAGCCAATAGTGAAAGAACATGTCCAGTGACCCTGCAAAGGATAGATGCAAGATTGATATTGGGAGCAGCTGAGTGCCATGTCACACAGCCCCCATCTGGAAGTCTCTGGTGGAAGGCAGACCTCACATAGTAACCTCAGTGAAGCTCAGGAAGAGGAAAGGAGAAAGGAGAACAACTCCCTCCCACATCATGGCAAACCGCATCTTTAGCCCTCAGGTGTTGACTGCTGTCTACTCGTGTGGCTAAGTCACAGGATTTTCTGCATCAGGTCTTTGAATGTTGGAGGCAGATGAGTCTCTGTTGCAGAGGAGAGGGGTACGTTACCCACCACAAGGTGACCTCTTGCCCTTCTGAATTCTATTTCCCTGGGGCCAATAATATCTCTTTGTCAGCTTCAATTGTAACACAACCCTGTCTTGAGACATTTCCAAACATTTCCTGGGGACAAAACTACCCCTAGCCAAAAGCGACAGGTCAGACCTCTAACAGAGCTTGTAGAAATGACCCTGAATTCCATGTGTTGCAATGAGATTTTCCCCAGGAAACAGAAATCTGGTGGCAGGATTCCTCTGCCCACCACTGAATTCCAGTGTCAGTCTCTATGCTAATGAGGAGGCAGGATCTGAGGAAGGCCTGAATTCCAACTGTCAAAGACTCCAAGTGGGGGCGTCTCAAGGACTGCAGCTACTAAGCCCCCACGAAGCCCAAGATATCGCAGCAGGTCTGGCAAGATCGCTCCCTGGGCCAAAGCTCTTATTGCAACAGCCTGGTAAACTGAGGAGGGAAATGCCCAGATCCCACAGCGGAAGGAGAGCACGGACTTCTAAAAGTTGCCCTCTGACCACTACACGTGAGCTGTGGCAGGCATACACCCATACTTGTACCCGTCTCACACACAAACACACACCCACCAACATACACCCTCTGGGAAGAGCAATTTAGAACATGTCTTTATATGTTTGGGGTGTGTGCACATGTTTGGGTGTGTGTATGTACATTAGTGCATGTGCATCTAGAGGTCAGAGGTCAGGTGTTTTCCTTGTTTGGTCACCATGATATCTTTTGGGATGAGGTCTCTCTAAATGTGGAGCTCATCAGTTCAGCGAGGCTGGCTGGCCAGTGAGCTGTGGAGATCTGCCTAGCTGAGCCTCACCAAGCTCTGACAGGCACCAATGAACCCAGATTTTGCATGGGTGCTGTCGATCCAGACAGACTCAGATTCCTGAGCTGTACGGTGATCGTGTTACAGACTGAGCCAACTCTCAAGATCCAAGGAACATCTGAAACTTCAGAAGTGAGTACCGTAATCCTAGGAGAAATGACCCACAAAATTACACAATACCATTCATTTCCTTCCTTTAGACTAATCCCAGGTGAAGTGCATTAGGAAAAGAAAAGAGTCAGAAAGGGGCAAAATTAGCTTCACACAGTAAAAAAACGGATACATCTGGCTACAAATGTTGCATTTGTAGAAAGAACCTGCGCCCAAGGACAGCGCACAGTAAAGTCTTAATACCTGGACAGAGTGCCCAAGGAGTGGCATGGGTAATGACCGTCCACAGCCTTCATTTAGCTACTCTCTAAGAAGATTTTACTTACACGGTTGGTCAGTTTCATGTCATTCCCTTCAAAAGACTTGAAGCGGCATCCAGTTTCCTAATGGCAACTATTGTGAATGACTTTGGGTAGGTTTTCTGAACCTTCCCATAACGTGCTCAGCTTAATTACTGAAATGGAAGACTCGCAGCCTGGTAACATGCCACACTGTGACCTTCTTGATTATTCCATCAATGTTTTTTCTTCAAAAGGAGAAACCTAATGAGTCCCTGCCACGAAAGTTTGCATTAAGGCCATGTTTATCACATTACACAGGCACAGCCAAGCAGGGTATCTTTTTAAAAGGCCCAGCTTCCAACCTTATTCATGAAATGACCTGCATGGGCTGGACAGTATCTGAGGTTGAGAAAGCAACTTCTCCAAATTTGCTTAGAAAGCAAAGCCCTACTTCTGTGTATGTATATCCTGATGCCTAAAATGTCTCTTATAGGATCTGTTTTTAGAATTAGGATTTGATTCTCTTTTTTTGTTTTGTTTTGGTTTTGTTTTTGTTTTGTTTTGTTTTTCAAGACAGAGTTTTTTCTGTGTAGCCCTGGCTGTCCTGGAACTCACTCTGTAAACCAGGCTGGCCTCGAACTCAGAAATCCACCTGCTCTGCCTCCCAAGTGCTGGGATTAAAGGCGTGCGCCACCACCGCCTGGTTTAGGATTTGACTCTTAATGGGCTTACCTGTGAAGGTCTTTACAGGAAAGGATACTGGAAATGCCATGCTTACACTTCATTAGTCTTAAATTTATCAGATCTACTCCCTCCTCATAACATATTTTTTTGTGATATCCTTTTCTCTTAAAAAAATAAATTTAAAAGCAGATTTCAATAGGAGGAAAACAAAGAGACTTGGGTCATGAGAGCATTGGGCATTCATGGTAAAGGAAAAAGATCTGAGGAGACATGCGGTCACAGGTTAGACTCCCTACAAAGCAAGCTGTGAAATAAAAATTACATGCAAGGGATATTCTTGGTATGTATAGTAGGGGAGGCTCACAGGATGGGGTTGAGGATAGCCATCAACTGCAGAGCAGGCTCACCAAAGGTCCCAGCCAACCTCATAGGAAGCTCTGAAGATAGGAGATAACCAATGCAAACATGAGACACGAAGCAAAGTGTTGCCCCAGAACAGGAATATAGTTTGCTGGGTCATGTGACTCTTTCCATCCAAGAGCTGAGAGTACTCCACTGTCCAGAGTGAGGAAATCAGTATGGAACGTGGCTGAGCTTACTGTATTATACTCTATTTTATCATGCTCTTACCTAGGACAGGCCTTGCTTATAACCCATTTACTACAGTTAAACATGACTTCTTACTCTAGATTAACATTTGCTGGCCTTTTAGGATGTCTTGGACAAAATATCAAGTGGGCCACCTACCCAGGAGCCTAAGCCCTAATCCTTGACCCTTCCTAACATGGATCCTCGTTGACCGTGGGGCCTTTTCATTCACTACTCTGAAGTGAGATATCCTACGTCATGTTTCTTGTAGTGCCATAAGGGCCTTTGCTAATACAAAGAGGAGCCCAATTTTATCAGGCACAATCTTTGGAAATTCCTAAGGATGTGATTGCTTCTTTCCCCCATCTGCTAACAGAAGTACTCTCCACAGAATGTCATGGCCAGCTCTTCATTATCTTCTGAGGCACAAGAAAAAATTTTATAGGTGGATTAGTTATAGTTGTAGTAAGCTCTCCAGAGAAGATGAACCCATAGGCTATATAGAAACCTAAGGAGAAGACACTGTGCAATTTGCCTCGTCCCACAGGATCCCATCTTCAGGCTGGATAGCCAACCAGGGAAGCCAAAGGTGTAACTCAGCCTAAGCTGAAGGTCTGAGAACTATGGAGCCCATAGTCTAATACTCCAAGGTCAAAGGCTACAACCCCTAAGAACCCTTGTGAAGGAGAGAAGATCTTAGTATAAAAATTTAAGATCTAAAGAACCAAGAACCAGGAGCTTTGATGTCTGAAAAGAGAAAAATATGAATGACCCAACTGAAAGAGGGAGAGGAAGAGAGAGGGAGGGAAGGAAGGAGGGAAGGAGAGAGGGAGAGGGAAGGAGGGAGGGAGGGAGGGAAGGAGAGAGGGACAGAGAGAAGGAGAGAGAGGAGGGAGGGAGGGAGAGGGAAGGAGGGAGGGAGGGAGGGAGGGAAAGAGGGAAAGAGGGAGGGAGAGAGAGGAGGAGGGAGGGAGAGAGGGGAGGAGGGAGGGAGGGAGAGGGAAGAAGGGAAGGAAGAAGGGAAGGTGGGAGGGAGGGAGAGAAGGGAGGTTCTGAGTCTTCCTCACCCTTTTGTCCTCTTCAGACCCTTGGTGGAGTGCACAAAGCTGATCACCCTGGAGAGGACAGATCATCTGTCTTGAGTTGCATGCTCTGTCAGTTATCAGGACATCTGTGTGCCCACCACCACAGCTTGACCACAAAGGGAACATTTACAGGACAGCTTTTCATTTGACTCTGAGATGCATTAACCTGGTGAATTAAAGACTAGAGTGCATAGCCTTGTCTCTCCTGTTGACATTTAAAATCATCAGTAAACGTAACTATGTAGGCAGAAGGCACAGAGACCCAGAAGAAAAAGTAATTTGGTTTTTTGTTTTGTTTTATTGTTTTAAATGTTTTTTTTAAACTTAGTTCTTGATTAGAAGGATCACTGATAGAATATGAGTAATTAATGGGGGTCTAGTCCTACATGAACAGTGAGAATCCTAAAGGTGAGCACTCACCCATTCTCTGCTGGGGATGTTGTGCTGGAAGAAGAACATCAAGAAGAGATGCCACCTGGCACAGTGCCGTTTATCTCCATTAAATTAGGTGTGGAAGAAGACACTGGGAAACTGCCTTCTCTGCCACTGAGTTATTTCTGCCATCCAATGTCCATAAATATTTAGAAAACAGCAAACATCTAATACTTACTTGATTAAATTGGAACAGATCAAGTTACTGAATTATAAAAATTAAAGTATTCAGAGCCCAGATCTCTGGGATGGTGGCACCATGGAATTCCATTCCCTGCATGTGGACAGGATGTGTGTCGCTCTTAGCCAGATACCACTAGACAAGGGCCAGCTGCTTTTGGTAAATGGTCAAATACAATCAAAAGCTAAGAGCCTTTTAAGAGAATGGTACCTAATGATACACATCCATTTGAGGCCTTTAGTCTGCACTTCACAGGTGCAATGGGTGATTCGTCATGTGTCCGTGGATGTCAGGACCCAGCCCACTCCTATCAGTAACAGTTTGAAATCTCATACATTTAAAAGGACATGTCCCCAGAGTGCATAGTGCGTAGCTGCTTTCTTGCTAAGGTGATCCTTAGGTCTCCTCACAAAATAACACATTTCCATTCTGTTCTCATGCCTTAGACTAACATGGATACATATATGCTTTAAATATGGCACACCCTTCAGGCAAAGTTCAGCATTCACATTTATTTTTTTTTAACTGCATAATTATAAACATCAACCAAAGGGGGGAAATTATGCACCCAAACAAATGATAAAATTACAGTGTTTTCTTGTAGTCTATGAATACTGAAAATTTCAATTAGCCAAGTGAAAAGCCATTGAATGTGCCAGCAGGATTTATATACCAGACTAATGACCATCATCTGCATCCTATTTAGCTAATGAAGGCTTGGAACACTTGTGGATAATTAAGGGAAAGCTGATGGGAGGAAATTCGAACCATGGAAAGATCAAATCTATTTATGTCTGCATTTAAAACTAAACATACTTAATAGGTCATTCAATCAAAGCATAATGTCTGTTCATCGCATAAGTTATGTCTCCAGCATAGCCCTCAACCCAAGAGTCATTCCATAAATATTTAACACCCGCTATGTGTCTCTGACCTTACGGATTACCATGACAGCACCATGATGCCCTCATGTTTTTCTTGCCACTTCCCTTCTCCACCATAATTAAATGTGTAGCTCTGATTTTCTGTTTAGACAGAAAGTGCCACCTGTGTATCATGACACACACATAGCATGGCTGGAGTCCAGGGACCTGATAGGGACTGCCATCCACCTGTGTATCATAAGAAAAACAGTATGGCTGCAGTCCAGGGGCCTATAGGAACTAGCACCCACTTGTGACAGACACAGCATGGCTGCAGTCTGGAGGATCAATAGGGGAAGAACAGATGTGCAATGGCTGCCTACATTTTTCTCAGTCCTAGAAGAACCCCTCAGGGGCAGGTAGGTGTCAGGCTCATGAATAGATGGTGTCCATTGGGGAACATTAGAGAAAAGACAAAACCCTGATACCAGGAGCAGCTAGAACAGAACTCCTGACCCACTGAGCTCCACTGATTTCACTGCGTAGAGTTCCCGTCCTCTCATCTAGTCCATGTGCGTTACTAGCCCAGGTGAGTAGGGAGGTGTAAAAGCTCAGATTTAGGCTGCCATAATCACCTCTAACAAGTCTGCCCTTAGCAGAAGTGATGCCTAGTGACCTGCAATTTTAGGACCTATTCTTACGATGAAAAACATGGTGCCCATTGTTTGTAAGCCATGCTTTATGTGTAGTGATGTGGTTTACATATTAAAAACACTATGATAGAATAATTTGACATAATTACATAGAAAAGAAAATAACAAAAAATTTCACGTTACAAACCCCCTCTCCAAAACAATTTTTTAAAAAATGACTTTTTCTACTATGACAAGTGTATTCAGCAACTTGTGTCTCATTCCTATCACATTAATAGAACTGAAAATATAAATTATATATAAATTATAGGCTATTATCTGAATATGAGGACAAACATATAATGTTCTTCCTTCTCAATTTGGGTCACCTTATTCATTTTCCTGCAAATTTCAGTATTTCATTTCTCTCTACAGCTGAATGAGACTCCCTATGTATGTGCATCACATTTCCACAATCCACTCATTAGTGGATGGACATCTAGGTTATCTCCTATCATAAATAGAAGTAGCAATAAACAAGGATGTGTAAACATCTCTTTGGTAAAATATGGAACGCTTTGTGTACATGCCCAGGAGTAGTCACAATATAGGACAGTTATATTTTAACATTAAGTCATATGGTAGTTATATTTTTAACATTCTAAGGAACATCCAATGGATCTCCATATTGGCCTTATAAATTTGCACTCTCACCAGCAGCACATAAGGATTCCTTTTTACCCACAATCCTTTTCAACACTTTTTGGTCAGATGACATCATTCTGGTTTGGGTAAGGGTATCTCAAAGTAGCTTTGTTTTGCATTCCTTTGAAATCTAGGGATATTGAACATAGTTATGTTACTTTATTGGAATCCTCTCTCATTTCATTAGCCCATTTATTTGTGGGTAGTTTTGTTTCCTTGTTGTTTAAGTTTGTATTTCTTTATAAATTCTAGATATTGGTCCCCCAAAACCAATAGCCAACATTATATTAAATGGAGGCAAACTGAGAAGATGTCCTCTAAAATCAGGAATGAGACAAGGATGCTTACCCCTCTCTCTTAAATATAGAGCTCAAAACCTTAACTAAGCAATTAGACAAGAGAAAGACATAAAACAGATAAAAAATATATGGAAGGATGGAGGTAACTGCTCTTATTTGCAATGTGATTCCGTAGTTCAAAGATACTATAGAATCTAATAGAAATTTACTAGAAAACATTTAGATCTAATACACAACTTACGATGGGACACAAAATCAACATTACACACACACAGTAGCCTTTATGTGCCTATGTACCTCTATACCCACAATGAGCTCTCACAAAAAGAAGCTGGGGAAAATTTCTCATTCATAGTAATTCCACACAATGCCTGGGAGAAAACCAAGAAGATAAAGGTGTGTCTGTCTAGGGCCCTGGGTGGGAAAGTGGAAGACACAAGAGGATGGAAAGACAACCAGATTCCTAATTGAAGGGTTAATAACATGAGAATGGCTACCTTCCAAATTTAATCTACAGATTCAGTGTAATACTCATCAAAATTCCAATTCATACCTCACATGCCTAGGAAGAGCAATCTAAGAACACATATGAAAACACAAAAGATCACAAATAGAAACAAAACAAAACAAAACAAAATAACAACAAACAACCTTAAGAAGTAAGAGGCCAGCTGGAGTTATCACAGCTCCTGATATGATGACGCTCTGACAACCTTAGTCTGGCATAAACCAAGACAATGGAACAGAGGAGAGGACCCAGAAATAAACCAATTAAAGCTGCAGCCGCCTAATTTTTGACAATGATAGCAAAACCATGCAGTAAAAAGATGATAACTGATTCAATCAACGGTGCTAGCAAAACAGGAAATTTACCCTTGGAAGAGTGAAATTCGATCCGGATCATTTATCTTGTGGTCAGCGTAAAGTGGATCAAAGGCCTTAATTTACAATCTCAGATGTGGAAAATGCCAAAGGAAAATGTACTTTTCAGGATACTGGGCAAGAAAGAACTTTATGAGCAGAACCCCAAGGGCTCAGAACTGGTCCCAAGAATCAAGAGATGGGGTGATGTGAAATTTGGGTTTCCAGACAATAAAGGAAACTATTAGCAGATCAAACACACCCCCTAGAGTGGGAAGAAAGACTGTCCTTGCCAGCTGTATGTCAGAGCAGGCTAATACTGAAGATTCCTTACTAATGAATGCCCAAGCCACAACTCAGGACACTGACTTCACATGTCCTTCTAGGGCAGATTCTGTAATGAGAATTCCACTCTAGGACTGTTAGAGCATGCTATGAAATTTGTTTAGAACAAACGAAAGGTGAGCTGGGGAGATGGCTCAGTGGGGAAAATGCTTGCTGCCGAACCCTAGGGACTGGAGATCAGATGCCCTACTCAATGTCACCTGCATTGTCCTTCCAGTCTCAAATGATAGTCACCTGACATAGGATGTGCTAAATGGAGAAGGGACAGGGACAAAAGGGAGATACAGAGGGTATCTATACAGAGTAGTGTAGAAAACCTACACTCAGATGGTATGTATATTTCCATCTACACCTTTTGGCTAACTTTAAACAATAGGACCACATCAATGACTTTAAAGGATTTTACCCAATATTTGGGGATTCAAATCCCTAATGCCCCATGGACATAGACTCATTCCTTTAGCAGTATTGACAGGTAGGTGAATTATCTTCTGTCCTGGACTGTAAGCTATAAAGTCTCAATTGTCTGCTCTAGTCTACAGGTGAATACAGCGATATGAATAGGACTGGAAGCAGAGGGGAGACTTCATAAATGTGTGTTAACTGTGCGATGAGTGAGGGGAGACAGAAGTCAAAGGGAAGAAGGGAATATCAGGTAAAGCAGCAGGAGAGGAAGCAAAAGCAATAGTACCTGGAGGAAAATAGCCTGCCATGGAACAGAGACTAATAAGCCAGATTCTACCCCCTGAAAGACACGCAACTGTATCTGAAAATAGTCTTTGCAAGTAGCCCAATTAAAACGAAGGCCATGCACTTGAGAGATGGCACAGTGGTTAAGAGTACTCACTGCTCTTATAGAGGATCTGGGTTTAATTCCCAGCACCAGCATGGAAGCTCATAACTGTCTGTAACTTCAGGGGAACGAACACCCTCGTACAGACATACACACAGGCAAAATACCAACGCACATGAAATAAGAAAATGAATCCATCATTAAGATGAGGCCATGAGAGTAGGTTCTCATCCAAGATGATTGGTGAGCTCATAAAGATGGGAAAGCGGCACACAGGCACAGAGAGGAAAATGGGGTGAATCAACCGGGTGGTGATGCAAGAAGCGTGACACAGCCACCGAGGAACACTGTGGGGCACTGTCAGGAACACGCAGAGGGCACGGCCAC
>JADRCD010208139.1:0-15889 GCA_019843815.1 Montemys delectorum | reverse complement strand
ATGACTTTTTTTTTAACTTTCCTTACATTTTATCTTAATTTTCTTGTCTATTTTCATTTTTAAAATTAAACCTATACAGTAAACATATAAAAATATAATTTCCTCCCATTACTCCAATTTTTCTGATTAACAAAATGCAAACTGTCCAGCCCGCATAGTATTTTTATTAGTTCAGGGCAGGCTATTTGATATTGGATAACCAAATTGGTGTCTTTACCTAGGCAAGATTCCCAGAAATGGAGGCAAACAATATTCTTAGTGAGCTCTGATACTTATGAACTAAAACAGTGACTAAGGTGGCATGATATCATTAACAGTGAAATAGCATGCTTACCTTGGTAACACAGAGCTCTGTAATTAGCTTTAAGTACTTCTCAACAAGAGAGAATCCATGTCTGATATTGGAAACTTATCCGTCTGACTGGAGCAAGTAAAATCATGATCATAGAATAGAACCTACAACTCTTAGAAATGTTAAGTTACCATAAATACCAACTGCATTTTAAATGTTTATCCTTATGTCCACAGATAAGTATAAATTTCAGCCCTCATCCCTGAAATAAGTCCTTGAATAATTGTATAAGATCTTAATTATAGTTATTTTTATTGTGTTGGATAAGGAGGATGTCTCTCATACCAAGGTAACAAAAAAGTTTTATTTTTTTTTTAATTTTTTGTCTTTATATGAACTGATTCTGGTAAACCATGATTGTGTTACATTAAACATTCAGATACTCTTTGTTTACTCAAGAAAATAGGAAGTAAGCTGATAAATATGAAGTAGCACTAGCAATAAAATATAGTTTTACATGATCATGAAAGAAGCATGGTCTTGGGGGAATAGCAACCGTGGAGCTCTTTCTTTTAAGGAGAAGACTAGGAGGACAATCTCTAAAATGTGTTGCCTATTTACAGCTTGGCGTCTGGTGTAGTAGAATGCTGAAACACGCTGAGAAAAATCAGCCCCTATATTTCTTCAAGTTCAGCAAAGTATTCTTTGGCAATTTGGTACCAGCTTCTCGGACAGCAGATCTAATAAGATGTCTTGAATGCATCAACTTCCTATTTTCATGTAAAAATAAACTCAGAACTAAGATTTATTTTTAAAACAAGAGTGTTGCAGCCCTCCAAATGAGAAAAACTCATTCCAAGTAGGGTTTGTTCTCCAGGAATGAGCTCTTTTTCTGTCTATTTTTCTCATAAAACCATGTCCAATATCTCCATGATAGTGCATTGAAAACGATTTTGTAGTTTAGACACTATTCCCCACAAAAGACAATGTGAACAAGACCCCACCATTCACTTCTTGTTCCAGGAAAGCCCTAGTCATAGGAACCCCCTGCCTTTAACACTCAGACATGTTTCCTCTTTTAGGATGTTGCCAGTTCATTCCATTGCCCTCCTTCAGCCAAGAGAGGACAACAAAAAGTCGCTGAAAAATGAGAGGAAAGTAATCATGCTTCTGAAACTCCCATCATCATTGGATGCTTGCCAATCACTCACTGTCTCAATATTTTCCCTGTAAAAGTTACTCAGACAAAAATGTACTCTCCTTTCTAACACCTTTGGATCTCTGTGAAATAAGAGCGATTGACGACAGGTTCTCTGGCAGATGCATTTGTGAATCAGGAGCCTCTATATTTTGCCTCTGAAAAAAGGTTCCTTTCACAGTTATTTTAGAATACAGTATGGGTCTGCTATCTTTTATGGTGGCTGTATTCTGGACACTGAGCCTGAGCAAAAGAGATATGTGCCACAGTGCTCAAAAACAGCTGTTAAAATAGTGAGTGGCTGTCCTTCATATTTGGGGTTGCTTTGTTTTTTAATTGAGCCAGGGTTTCCCTAGCTAGCAGAGGCTGCTCTTGAAGCAAGTGTCCTAATGTCTCAGTCTCTTAATGCCTGTGATCAGGAGCACCATGCCAATACAGATCCACTTGATTTTGTTTGTACAAAAACTTCCGGGCTGCCTTATATCATTTGATCTTGTGAGTACTGATTTTGGAGGGGAGGGAAGAGTTTCTCTAACTAGTGAGTCACTTTAGCTTATTGTGTTTTTAAACGAATTTTAGAAACACTAACAATACCTTCATATTGTATTCTCTGGCATTTGAGCGTGTGAAATAGATAGCTATTTATTGAACAAAATAGGTTTTCTCTTTAGTGCCTACAAATCTCAAATGTCAAAGTTTGACAACTTTTTTTTTGACAAAATCCATTTATTAGTCGAAGTAGAATTATAGATTAGTTTAATTATCTCCATGCTGGAAAGCTACAAACTTCTCCATTGTTGAATAACTGTTTTAATTTATGATTCCAAATTCTGGCATTTGAATAATGCTATGTCAAATAAGAGTTTAATACCTTCATTCTGAAAAATCCTAAACTGGTGTCCTTTGATCTTTAAACAGGAAAAGTTGTTATTTGGAAGACTCATTGAGTAAAGATTTTACTTAAACATGAACAAATGAACCTGGAAGATCCAAACCCGAAGCTAGCTATCAGCTACAGTATTTATTCTGCATCATGCATGAATATAGGTACTATGGAGCAACTATCTTCACGGACTGTATAGTAGATTATCATTCAAGCAGACAAGACAAAAGAACAAAGACTAAATCTGCTAGAACTATATAGAGGAAAATAGTAAGACAATTCAGTGAGAACAATACAAATAATGTTATCAACTAGAGCCCAAGTCAGGCTCTTGGTTTCAAAAGAGACCAATAGAAGGATCGTGCAACTCAAAATTGTTGTGGCAAATCCCAAAAAGATTATTGTGGTAGTTTTACCAATGAGAACACTCCATTAATGTTCACTAATTATAGAATTGTCTGATCAGAAAGAGAATTGCTTACCTTAACATTGGATACTTTTCTACTTTGACACATACTTGACCTTTTTTTTCTATTTGTAACAAGATTCTTGAATTATGGTATAAGTTTCTCAGAACATATTTGCCCAAATTGTTCTTCAGTGGCGGCATGTTTCTGTTAGTTTTATTCTTGCAGAGAATCCAATAGAAAAAAAAAATATTTTACTGGTACTGTTCAGGAGACTCACCTCCTTCTGGAGTGTAATTTTCACATGCAAACAAGTATTTTCCCCAGGATATGTACACTGGAGAAGAAAGCATTTGAACAAAAATGTTTTATCTCATATTTCATAACACTATAAGATGAGGACTAGTGTGGTACCTGGCAATTTCTTCATGGTTCATTTTCAAAGCTTGATCTACAGAGCACATTTCACAAAATGAAAGACACACCTGATGGAGTCCCATTTACATTATCTTTTGTGCTTTCTGTGCTGAAGATATGTAATTATAATTAATATTATGTATGTATATATATGTACATTGTTATTATTCAGAGTTTATTTTTGGTCAATATTATTAGAGATGTAATATTATGCATCAGTGTTTTCCTTTGCTTGTTTGGAGAGTTCAAGTTTCAAAAAATGAAGATTTTACAAATTAAGATTCACTTCCAGTAGAATATATGCATTCACATTCATACAATCACACACATTTGAACTCACGTGCACAAACATACATGCATCCATCCTTCTAACTCTCACATACACAGATACATGTGCACACACACATGCTCATACTCAGAAAAACAGACAAGTTCACAAACACAACAATCATTCACAGACAGAAACTATTAAAAAATATACAAAAACAAAGAAAAACATACACACACAAAGTCAGCAATCCTCTTTGTATGGAAAAAAACTCATACAGCAGAGGGAGTCCTGTTGTTGTATTACCCACTCAGGAAAATTATGGAAGTAAAGCTATTGTTGAAAAGAACAGCCCAAGACTCTTCCTCTGATAGTTTCTAAGCACATCTGGGCTCAATGCAAACCCTGACTCATACCCACCTCACAGTAGTAAGACTTCCCAGCATCCACTGCTGTTATGGCTTTGACAGGAGGACCTAACTAAGCACCCATGACATAACTATCTTTGATGCAAGACATTGATCACCTCCTTTGAGTATGTTTGCGTTATAAACACTTTCTTTTCTTTGGTTTAAATAAAATATAAGCCAAAAGAAAATGAAGTCATATGTTCATATGTATTACACTTTTAATTTTTATTATCATATATATGTATGACTAAATGCATCATATACATGTATGCATTTTAGTCCCTTCTATCTTCATTTTCCTTGCTCTTCTGCTCTTCTGCCACCTAAACTCCCTGAAATGCTTTTTCTCAACAATCTTATCCTAGATTTATCTTTTTTTTTTTTTTTTTTTTTTTTTGGTCCAAGGCACACTGGGGTAAATTGGAGTTTCTTGTCCTAATGTGGATGGGATAGATGATATCATTGTTATTTTTAATTGGCTTCTGAACTCTAATAAAATTGATCATTGTGGTAATTTTTATTAACTAGTTGACACAATCATCTTGACAGAGAGTCTAAATGAGTGACTTTCTTGACCAAGTAGACCTATGATCATGTCTGTAGGGGATGTGGTGTGGGAAATGTCAACCTGAAAGCAGGCATCTTCCCCTAGGAAGTACACTTAACAGTAGGCATGCATGCATTGCTTCTCTAGATTCTGACCATGGATGTTGTGTGACTAGTGATTTATTTTCAGTTATTAACACTTTGACTTTCACACTATGATGGACTGTAACTAGGAAGTGTGAGCTTCCTGGAAAGACTAACCTTGCTTTTAGAAAACATGAAATGATGCCTTGAACAATAGATTCACTGGAACCAGTGTCTCATATAGCATAGCTCTACCTCTCCTAGGATTTTGTACTATGGAGGGTAGAATGTAATATTGTAAAACAACTCCTTCACTACAAAAAGCCAGGTGTGTGCTTTTCAAGTCTTCAGTGGATAGCTAATATAGTGACTTTTGATTAGGAGGAGCACAACTTGTAAATCTCTAGTAAGTGGAATTTAAGGTTAAAATAAACTTCTTGGAAACGATCTGTTGGGATGATTGGAGTTTTGTTCATTTGGTAGAATATTTTTCCAAAATGTATGAAGTCCTGGATTTCCTTCTCAGAAAGCCATTACAAATCCAGTATGGGGATGCACACCTGTAATCTCAGCCTTGGACTGTTGGAAGCAGGAGGATCAGAAATTCAAAGTCTGTTTAGACAAAGACTCCTCAATGCACCCCATGCTGGCCTAGGCTACCTTGTCACAGAAGAAGACAGACAAGAATGAACCATAAGCCATGTGAGGGTGAGGATTGGTACGAGACCTGATGTGGTATACAATGCTTGAGCATGAAGATAAGGGACCCCTGAACAGAGTACCTGAGGAAGAAGAGAATGCAACCCAGTCTCCATGAGACAGATTTACAATACAAAGATGCCTGGAATATTCTGTGAGGAAAATGAAAAGCCTTCCTTCACTGCTATGGAATAGCTTCAACTTAAATAGATTAAGGGTTTTCAGAATGTTTGTCTGTAAGTTAATCTACTAATAGCACCAACATCTCCCTTTGCCCCATTGGTTATGTCTGAGCTCTGTTAATGTGAGCATGGCATTTTCAAATCAAGGATTTAAAGTTTCGTTGTGAATTTTGTTGCCATGGTTCACATCTCTGACTTCCTTACCAAGTCAATAAAATTATAAGGTTATTAATTCATGTTCCCTTCTAGCCTTATAAAGTTCTACATGCAAGCTCATTGTCCAAACACATAAAATGTCTTAAATCCTCCACGTTACACACTGCAGTGGGTTTTAAACAGCCAGTGGGAAGGTTTGTGGAAGAGGGGGATGCTTTTACAGCCTTACTGATTTAGTTGAAGCTAGAAACACCAAAGGCTTTGAAATGCTACAAACTTTCCTGAAAGAGAAAGCATTACCATGCTGGCCATCACTTCTTTCCCATGACTTTCATAAAGAATAACTCCCAGGGTTTAATCATGGTCCCTTCAGGACATTTGTGAATCATAAAACATTTTGTTCTGGGTGCAACAAAACAGCACTATATCTCTCTTTTCTAAGGATTGCTAGTACCTATACATCTCTAAGAACTCTGGAATTCTAAAATATTTCTCTGTGTCTTTTTAATACCCACTTAAAAATTATAATGTGATTATTCATTAATTGACATACTAATAGTTTTAAAGTATATGAGTGCACATGAGTAGAGTGGTTTTCAATATTAATATGTCCACGATATTGCTAGCTGCCTATTCTTATAGGAAAACACATGCAAACCTGTTGGCTGCTGGTAATACAAAGAGGTGAACCAATCTGTCCAAGGACAGCAATTTGCCTCAAGTTGTAAAGCCCTGCCCCTGAATACCCTACCTTTTAATACTTTGGCTACAAGCAAAGTAGGACAAACAAGATGATCAGATGCAGTAAATGGAACCCATTGAGAGAGTTAATCATCCCTTATGTCTTCTACTCCTTGTAAAATTGAAAGTTATCCTTGACCATAACTGTCCAGAGAAATTAATTAACTGCTAAGACAAGGTGGGCCTTCAAACGCTGATGTTTGTTGCTTATCTTCTTCCATAGTTGGAGATGAAGAGCAAAAAGAAGAAGGAAGTCTCCTAGGCTGCTGTCCAACATTGTAGCCCCTTGCAACAATGTTGCTAAATATTCTTTTCTGAAAAGACAAACCAGCCTTGCCCGGCAAGTGATAATAGACTGTTCACAGTGTGTTTGTGTGTTTGTTTGTTTGTTTGTTTGAGTGTTTATTTGTCTCTGTGTTTCTGAGAATGTCTGTGTGTGTTAGTACATGTGTGTCTGTATGCGTTACATATATTTGTGTCTCTGTGTGTTTATTTGTATATCCGTAGTTATCTGCTTCTCAAAAGGTGATCCCATTCTTCAATGAACATTACTAGGTAAATCCTACAACCACCAATACAAGTTCCTTCATTTAAGTAATAAAATGAAACATTCCCTAGCTTTTATTCTAGACCTTACCATTTTTCTCTCTTGTGACATGGCTAACCCAAACATTGTGATCATCTCCAGAAAGGCCATAGTACTTTCTGTAGTGTTTTTTTTTTTAATCTAGTAGTCTCTGTTCTCAACATGGTAGCTAGAGCAATAATTTTACAATATGCTTAAAATGTTCTCACTGGACTTACTCAAAGCTGACATGGTCTATTCTGACACTTTTTACAAAATCTAACCATTGAATGACAATCCAGATATTCTTCTTTCCACTCACCATATAGTCATATTCTCAGTTCCAATCACTGACTAGATACACCAGCTTCCCAGGTAATTGAAGAGTTAAATCAAGATTCATTGTGGATTACTTGTTCTAGCTTTGGCTAGTAGTATTATACTGCAAATTATGACACGATTTATTCTTTTACTCTATCCTTGCCTGGACAGAATTGCCTTCTTTCTATTGAAGATTCACCAAATAGTTTATTATGAATAATCCTTTCATGGGGAGAAACTACATCACTAACAGATATTTCTTTTTGCATCTATTTTACTGTTCAAGATATCCTAGTACTATGTGTGCATAATGCCAATTGTCTGTCCTTGGTGTGAGAAAACGTAAGTTGGATAGTGGCAAACCTGCATTATCACAGTAGACCTTTCTAGCACACTCTCTCTGCAGTAGTCTTTGTTGTGCTGCCTTGTGGGTTAAAAGTGGTGTCCCACATCTCGTCCAGAGAGTTTGACTGTGCCCTTCACACTGCTGCCAGGCAGACATCTGGCTGTGAGAAGCTGCAAGATCCTGGCTCCAGGGGTGAGGAAGTGCAGTCTAAAGGTTCCCAGAGACTTCCAGGGTTGGCTCGGGGATCCCGGGATCACAAGGAGGCCGAGATCAGCAGTTTGTCAGGCTCTCAGATACCTCAGATGCCGCTGGGTGTTGCAGAAGAGCTGAGAACAGAGTGGGGGACCACAGGCAGGTTCTGGACTGGGCCAAAGGGAAAAGGGCGGAAAGGAGAGAGCTCTGGCTGGTCCAGCATGGAGGAGAGTCCTTCATTTGCTCTGTAGGTTGCTTGTGTTGGCCGAAGCTGAGAATGCAGGGAGATTAGACTCACAGCTCTTTAGAGGGAGACCTGCTCCACTACTTTAGCAGAGTGGATTCCTATGAGAAGAGGCAGTCCATTGTTTTTAAGGCTTTTATTGTAAAAAGACAGAGAAAGGGAGTGAGTAGGGAAGTAGAGGCCAGCCATGGCCACGTGGAGAGAGGGGGGAAGGGAATGAGGAGAGAGGGGGGCAAAAGAGCAGGAGAGAAGCAAATGGGGAGCAAGAGTAAGAGAGTAAGAGCAAGAGAGAGAGAGGAGGGGACAAGCAGCCTCTTTTATAGTGGGCTGGCCTACCTGGCTGTTGTCAGGTAACTGTGGGGAAGAGCATACCTGACTGTTGTAAGGGTAAAGTCCAGACAGTATACCAGGGACTTGGGCCATAGCCCTATGTGACTGATGCTCACATAATTATGGAGCTGGGGCCTCTTGTCAGGAGCCTAGTATCTGGGAGCAAGGCAGAGAGGCCTTCCATCTCTTGCAGACTTACCTGCTGGGTCTCCTGGGTTTAAACCTATCTAAACCAGAAAACAGGCTACCATTCATAGTCCCACATTGCTTGGCTGGGGAAGGGGGTATATTTGAATTCATATGCAAACTCTAGTCTGATAAATACATTGGAAAACTTTGACCAAGTAAGAAAACCTGAATTCTATCTCAAAACACTTCTTATTGACCCCAGTATAATTGTATAATATATTCATCGGTAAATAGCAGAACCATCTTGGGCTACTGCACTGGGAAAAACAATATACCTTAGTGAGAGCTTCCCAGCACTGCTAACATAGCCTGGTCATCATACTATCTCTTTGCTATGGAGGTCAATGATGTAGTTTTGGTGATGTAGAATACCACCAATGGGATCTTACACTCCCAGGTCTCTGTTAAATGGACTGCAATAGTAATGGTTAGAAGTACCATGACTACTGCAACATCTGGTGACCATGTCCTAGATGGAACTGAGTGAAATGCCCATTCATAATAGTTTGTATGTCAGTCACTTCCTCCAAAGGTCCTAAGGCTGAGAAACAAGTACCTATTTCATGCTTTCATTTTCCCATATAAATATTACTCACCTCTTTCTTTTCTTGCAAGACAATACTAGTGCAGGATTGATCCCCACAGCACACATTTGACAAATAATGTGAAGTCAACTCTTTCTTTTCTTGCAAGACAATACTAGTGCAGGATTGATCCCCACAGCACACATTTGACAAATGTCCTGGCTTAGAACTCTTTCTGAAGTAGAAGGTAGCGTCTCTCAAGTTTTCATTGTTAATAGTCCTCAACACAAGTTTAGGACATTTCATTTTAAAGTAGCTGCTAGCTTTCCCTTAAACAAAGCTCATACTATTAGATGTTAACATGTTTCTTCTTGAGAACCCAGACAATCCTTTAAAAAAGAGTTAACATTTTGATGTAGGTTTTAGAACCAACACAGTCTTTAATTTTTTAGGATGCCCTTAAAGTCTCAGGAATGTGAGATTGTTCTTATTTATTTAGTTATAGAAGCATTCCATTGTTTGAGTTTGGGGATATATGTTCTAGAAACCAGCATGTAGCCATTTGGTTTTTATTTCCCAGCTTGCCCAGAGGAGAAACAACTTTCCAGAACAACTTAGAGGTTTCTGTCAATCAAGAAGTTAAAGGTTGTGTATAGCCAACAGAGCCCCTCAACATTCCCATTGCCATCTGGTCAGGGCCTTCACTTCAGCTTGCTCTGAAGCCTTTTAGGTTCAAGAGGACACTTACTTACCAGTCCCTTCCCAATAATCACATAGAAAATGCATAATGTATGACAATGGTAAGACCAGTAAGAATTAAAGTAAATGGTGTGACATAAAAAGGGTTTCAAACAGGATTAATATTTCTGCAATTTGTTATACGAAGTCAATTTTTTTCCACTTGCAGTGCAAAGCTGCCCGGTGGGTTCACTGGCTCACTCATTATTAGTTATATATCACTTTTATTGTTTTACATTTTATAGTTTATTAAAAAAAAGACATTGTTCATGAATAAAACATTTTGCTTCAGGCTTCTATACAGAGAGTTGGTCAGAGAGTTTATCCAGTTTCTGTTTTAAAACAATAATCAAACACAAAAGTGTATTCAGCATATAGTCAGATGGCTTAGCAGTATGTGTGGTACAGACCTCTTTGCCTGACACCCCTCCATTGTGTATCTTCCCTCTAGATAGGTTCTTCCTGAGGGTAGCTTTCTTTCTCTTTCAGAGGATCTTTCTTTGATCTGACTTACTCTGATTCATATTTGATTATTATGTCATTTCTCTATATACATGTTCTTTATATGAGATGACAGTTCCTTAGCAGGGCACACATCATTACTCTGGAGTTTGTGACTGAGACTGAAATGGGCACAGTTAAGTCTTATGTTGTTTTACTCACTCCTGACTTTGGAATGTCCCTTACTACATATCATCAACAATAAACTAAAACACTCTAGTAACATTATCATGAATTTGTTTATTACTTTGCATGTCATGCATGTACTAGCACTACTGCAGAGAAGGATAATGCTGTGACCAGGAGGAAACCCCAGCTGGGCATTGTGCTGCACAACTGGAATCTCATTGTTTGGGAAGTAGACATAGAAGTGTGAGTTCCAGACCAGCCTGAGTTATTAGTATAGCCCCTTCATGAACCCTACTTTCCTCGAGGAATTCCCAGGTATGATCCAAGGCTCCTGGGATTGGAAACAAGGAGGGGAGCAATATAATGTTAGATCATATTTATGTTTTACGTCACAAAACAGGAGTAAGATAAGAAATCAAAATCCTCAGGGCTATGCATGCTTTATTTCAATTTAATGATTATCAAAAGTGCTTTGTTTGTGCCTCTGACTTTAATTATTTTAATTTTTCATATTCTTAATCACCAATTTAATTTGTCTTAATAAATTAGAAAACTAACAAAATAATGAAGTTGTTCAAAATTAGAGAGGAATTATATTGACTTAGGACAAAAAAACTAATTTGTTGTTTCATCTCATTTTGCAATTTTAAAGTAATAATGTTATTTTATTAGTATTTTATATCAATATCTACATATTATTATAAATAAGATAACACATGAGAATATTAGGTAGATTGTTAATTAAGCAACTAATTCTAAAATCACAAAATATATTCTCTGTAAAATAAAAGAATTATATTGACAAGATTGAAATTGCTTCTCATAAGTCACTAAAATTATTATATTATACTATAGATTGCATGTTCAAATGGACCCCAGTCTAATTACATTCTGTATACATGGGGCGACTGAATCCTCTTGTATTTTGTTTAATTTTTGTTTCAATAAGGAACATGATAGTCGACCAGTTACTCAAACAATCTTCAATTCAATCAGTCAATGTTATCATTGTATTTCACTAGATGGGATTTTCGTGGGAATGTAGAAATTTACTCCCATGGTGTACATATCCAATCTGTACTGCCTCATACATGACGTAAAAATCTAATCATCAATTCTATATTAGGGTCAAATTTGGAATTCAAAGCTGTGAGGACCGTCAGATCTCAAGCTAAACTGTTTAAAATGAGAAAGGGGGAAATGTTGCGCCGCTAGCATTAGCAGTCGTATCATGTGAGTTGACAACCCCTCTATTTAGAACTAATATTTAATAGTCTAGCAGTGACTCACACATCTATAAAAAGCCTTTTTTTTTTGTTTCAATCTCAGTAGAATTGTTTTGATTCTCCAGAGTCAATGCACAGTGTCCCCTGTGTTTCTGCTCCCCTGGAGTAGCTAAACAGCATCTGTTCTGGCTGGAATGTTGCTCAATATCATGCAACCAAACCAATATTGATATATCGATAAACAAATTATATAACCAACAGAACATTCTGAGAAGCATAAAACTAGTGTATCATCTGATATTTAATTCAATAGTGTCTTTAGAAGATAAAATGCCCAAGATCATCCTGCAATAAACCCATAATATGTGGTCTGTCCTTTTGTTTCAAAAACTTTTACATTAGAATTTATAAAGATTAGAAACTGCTAAGACTTTTGGCCCATATCTACTATATGTAGGAAGATTGTCATTCTCTTACAGTTCAGATGGAAATGCACTTGTTCTTTCACAGGTTTAAAATATGTAAATCAAATAGAACTTCATAGAATGAAAAGATGTGAACAGTACTGTGTACTTAGCTAGATAAAAGACATTTCGGTCAAACGATCAAAGTAGGTCTTTATGACGGTGGATGGGAACCATAAGGGAATCTGGTTAAGCGCTAAATGTTTAATCTTTGGCACATTCTCATCTAAATGATAGAATGTATCTGGTTTCCGAAGAATTATATGCAGAGGCTTGTTACCCAGTCTGAACTAGAAGATAAAGATGTATCATTTGTCTCTAGTTGTAAGGTATGGGAGAACCTTAGAAGTCAAATAACTGATGCTGGATAGTAGTCTTTATTTACTTCATTTAAATAGAAATTTGAAATTTTGTTACACCTTCTAAGAAGGACTGAAGTATCCACACTTTGGTCTTCCTTCTTCTTGAACTGCATGTGATCTGTGAATTGTAACTTGTGTATTCCAAGTTTCTGGGCTAATATTCACTTATCAGTGAGTGCATACCATGTGTGTTGTTTTGCGATTGGGTTACCTCACTCAGGATGATATTTCCTAGTTCCATTGATTTGCCTAAACATTTTTATGAAGTCATTGTTTTTAATAGCTGAGTAGTACTCCATTGTGTAAACATACCACATTTTCTGTATCCATTCCTGTGTTGAGGGACATCTGAGTTCTTTCCAGCTTCTGGCTATTATAAATAAGGCTGCTATGAACATAGTGGAGCATGTATCCTTATTATATGTTGGAGCATCTTCTGGGTATATGCCCAGGAGTAGTATAACTGGGTCTTCAGGTAACACTATGTCCAATTTTCTAAGGAGCTGCCAAACTGACTTCCAGAGTGGTTGTACCAGCTTGGAATCCCACCAAAAATGGAAAAGTCTTCCTCTTTCTCCACATCCTTGCCAGCATCTGTTTCACCTGTGTTTTTGATCTTAGCCATTCTGACTGGTGTGAGGTGGAATCTTAGAACAAAATCTTGTTTTGATTTGCATTTCATTGATGACTAAGGATGTTAAACATTTCTTTAGGTGCTTCTCGGTCATTTGGAATTCCTCAGTTGATAATTCTTTCTTTAGCTCTATACCCCAATTTTTCAGAGAAAATATGTAGAGCAGAGACTGAAGGAAAGGTCATCCAGAGACTGCCTCACCTGGGGATCCATCCCATATATACAGCTACCACACCCGGACACTATTATGGATGCCAACAAGTGCTTGCTGATAAGAGCCTGATATAACTGTCTCCTGAGGGGCTCTGCCAGTGCCTGACAAACACAGAGGTGGACACTCTCAGCCAACCATTGGACTGAGCACAGGGTCCCCAATGGAGGAGCTAAAGAAAGGACCCAAGGGGCTGATAGGGTTTGCATCCTCTTAGGAGGAACAACAATATGAAACACCCAATACCCCTAGAATTCCCAGGGACTAAACCACCAACCAAAGGATACACTTGGAGGGTCCCATGGCTCCAGATGAATATATAGCAGAGGATAGCCTTGTTAGACATCAGTGGGAGGAGTACCCCTTGGTCCAGTATAGGCTCGATGCCCCACTGTAGGGGAATGCCAGGACAGGGAAGCAAGAGTGGGTGGGTTGGCGAAGAGGGGAAGGGGGGATGAAATAGGGGGCTTTTAGAGGGGAAATCAGGAAAGGTGATAGCATTTGAAATGTAAATAAAGAAAATATCTAAAAAAAAAGAAAAATAGAAATTTGAAGTTTGTTGTAAAGTGATAGAGCATGTATCCACATACATACACATATTTGTTTTAAAATTATAGATCCATGATTAAGCATTTATCATACCTATTCTTAGATGTTTCTGTGTGTTAGTAGATGATAACACAGGAGTGTTTTGTCTTGTAATGTATGCTATTACTCAAAAGCCAATTCACTTTTTGAAATAGAGTCTCACCATATAACCCCTAATTGTCTTAAAATTCAGCTTACTCTATCGCAGATTCCTGAGCACTGGGCTTGCTGTCGTACACTGTGAGGTACAGCAAAAGGTCACATTTTTAAAACAACAGAACATAAGCCACAGTTTCAATACAAAGTTGTGTACAGAAAGTATAAAAAAAAACCTATGAATAGTTAAATATTGCTTTAATGAAAGCATAAAAAGTTCCAGAAAAACTAGCCATTTGTTATACAAGAGATCCTTAAATCATAAAATTGCATGTAATTTCCTTGTAAATTCTATTTAGCATTTTTTGAAATTTCTTACAAAACCATAAACTATATTTATAAATATGAAAGCTATTAACATATATGTAAATTATGTCACACAATAGTACAGATAGAATAAGAATTCTTGCAGATATTTTAAGAAGTTGTATTTTATCCCACTATGAGAAATAGAAGGTAATTTTCCAATAATTATTGTTATAATATAGTTCATGTATATATAGGTAATTCAAAATTGATTGACTAGATTACAACATTGAAGGATTGCATATACCATAACCAAAAAATTTTTAAAATTTTGTTCGAGCCAGAAGAGGGCATCAGATCTAATTGCAGATGGTTGTGAGCCCACATTGTGGTGGCTGGGATTTTAACTCAGGACCTCTAGAAGAGCAGACAGTGTTCTTGGCCACTGAGCCATCTCTCCAGCCCCTAACAGCCAAGTTTTTAAGAAGCTAATATTCAAAGTCACGGTGATGCTTTTGGAAAACTACATTCATCAGTTTAGACAGGAGAGTGAGTTCATATAAACTTCCTAGAAACGAACTCAATATTGTGTTTGAATAATGCCTCAACCCTTCCTTAAAGAGGCTTATCTTTGCAAGAGAGACTATTAACAAAACCAAAACCAAAAACAAACAAACAAACAAAAAAAAAAACCACAGTTGATCAATATGCTGGAAGCAAGTGACTTTGTGCCACCTGCCCCAACTGATAACCACCACCCTACTAAGTCAGCATAATCCTCAACTGTATTCTAAATAATACTCCTTATACCCACAGTTAGTGTAGCTCTCAGCCCCCTTCAAGGAAACGACGACTCTGTAACAGATGAAGACCAATAAAAAAAACCGTAACCAATCTATATGCAGACTTGTAGAGCTCAGTCCCAATAATATATGTCTCCAGTATAACGTCCCCAACTAAGATTCAGGGAATGAGGCTGGAGATGGGCCAGAACGATTGTAACAACTAGAGAAACAGGAAGTCAGCTGTGAGACTGTGTCTCCTAAAAATGTCATGGAAGCTACACCTTGAAGCCTCAACAACACACAGCCTAAGCACAGACAATGTCAACATTGTAACATGGAAAGGGGAATATCATGGACCCCAACTCTAGACATGGGACTAAGAAATGCTGAGAGAAAGAGAAAGTCTTTCTCAGGGAAGAGTCTCCCTATCAGTTATCCAACATTAGATAGTCTCCAAATGATATACATCCAAGTAACAGAATATGCACTGAGCAGATTGTATTTATATATTTAGGGAATATAAATGATACATATATGTAATATATATACATACATATATTACATCTATGTTTATAATATATACTTATGTTATATATTTATATTAATATTACATATGTGATATATATTACATATATGTATGTATTTATATATAATATATAACATTTAAATTAAAGAAAATTAAAAATATTTAACAAAATAAAATTCCTAAATGAAATAAAATTTAATAAAA
Source organism: Montemys delectorum (assembly GCA_019843815.1). Taxonomy (NCBI): domain Eukaryota; kingdom Metazoa; phylum Chordata; class Mammalia; order Rodentia; family Muridae; genus Montemys; species Montemys delectorum. The sequence goes on along the minus strand of JADRCD010208139.1, from coordinate 125 downwards.
AATTAAAGCCAATTAAAGAAAAGAAAAAGAAAAAATATTCATGATAACTTGAGTTAAGGACATAGGGGTAAAGATGGAAAAACCTCCAGCTTTGTGACATATTTACATATGTATTTAGTTGGACT
>JADRCD010208138.1:16479-37109 GCA_019843815.1 Montemys delectorum | reverse complement strand
GTGTGTGTGTGTGTGTGTGTGTGTGTGTGTGTATGTGTTTGTATGCACATGCGTGTTACTGAAATAAAATCCTTTGTGCATGTTAAACAAATACCCTACCACTGAGCTATTCCCCCAGTCCCTATAATAATCCAAATCTAAATCAAGATACTGAAGGGAGCTGTTTCCTAACTGATATTTTAGGATCTGAAGTACTCTCTCAATCAAAATTCTAACTTCAAGGTCGTAAAATCTTGCCTTTCATTGGATCGTACTGAGTATCTGGTTTTCCCTTGCCTCAAAGGTCAGCTTTGTCCCTCAGTTATAAAGGTTTGTATTTTTTCCTACATAGTTATTTGCTGTCTGTTACACTAATTCTTTCTTGGAAAAAAATAACAGTCCTGTTGCAGCCATGGGGAAAGATTCCAAGTTTGTGTATACAATATCAAAACAACTTGTAAAGGGTGACCCACATAACTAATCAACGGGATTAGCTAGTTTTTCTTTGCAAATCTAAATCATTAGCAAGAAATGAAATTGTTCAAGCCATATAAGAAAATGTTGAGGTTCGTGGCTTGCAATAAAAGTTATAAAACAGCAGTTATTCACACACACACACACACACACACACATGCACGCAAGCACACACACGCATGCATGCATGCACACACAAGAGAGATGTGCCTTTTACTCCCCCACTGCTGAGACTCAGGCTGATTCCCTTGTATGCGTGTGCACTTCAATAAACAGCAATCCCCACGTGATAGTCATGCAACATTATGTCACTAGGATCTAGATACCGTATTTGGGGGACATCTCAAATATGAGATACAAATCCTCCTTAGGCTTGTCATTTGTTCCAGAGGTCAATAAATATGGCTTGTACCAGTTATGGGTGATAAAGCCCGTGCACAAAGTTCCTCATGCTATAGCTTGAAATATGAACCCCCCAAGACTCTAAATTCCTGGTGCTTTGCAAAGTGATCTTACTTGGAATTAGGTCTTTGCAGAGACTAGCAGATTACCATGAGATCATTAGAGTGGAACCTGGTCCAGTGTGGCAAGTGTTCTTATGAGAAAGAAAAGTTGGGACACAGAGACAGAAACAGAAGAAGGTGTTTGAGACCCCTCCACATGCCAAGGAGAGGGGTCTCAAATAGATTCTTCCCTCACAGCTCAGGGGAGGCCCAAGCCACCTGCCCACACCTGCAGTGTGGGCTTCCAGCAAGCTGAGTCATTCTTCATTAGCCGAGCACTGCCAGAGAATGGCAGGGCTATTTAGATTCACGTTCTGCATAATTGAAACATTGTGGAAAATAACTCCGAAATTTTCATCCTCCTGTTTTCTAGGGGAGAAACATGTTTCCAAAGTATCCAGTCTGAGTTCTCAGTCTGGCACCAAACAACGCATCAGGTGGCATCTCTGATAACAGGCCTCGGTCAGTGACACTCGGTGTGCACCAGGCTTGGTAAGAGGCAACAGTGACTTACCTGTACTCTCTTCTGATGGGAAATTACAGAGTGGTTTTGTCTTTACCCCTTGCCTCATTCACACGCTTTCATCCCAATTCTTTTTAATCTATTACAAAAGAACAGAAACGAGACCAAGAAGATATTAAAACTTTAAAGTTAAATTCATAGAGAAGATTCTCCTAGAGGCTAAACCACGTGGACCTGGAAGGTCTTCCATCCTGGTTAGCAACCAGGTCCTTGCCTTCTGCCATCCTGGCTGAAGGTGCCTTAGCTCTAGCTCTACAAAATACAATGTTGCCATGACATAAAGCTGGTCTCCAGGGAGCCTCTCAGCCTCCCTGGGATCTTGTGAATTTGTATCTTCAAGAGAGCAGCTTGGACCAAGTGTGGCTGAGAGAATAAATTGCCCACTAAGAGCTACGGGAGAATGAATTACCCACTAAGAGCTGAGTAGGCTGTGCTTCATCAACGTTGTTGTTTTCTGTTTATTTAGAATGGTTATACCATAGCTGGGACCTCTCCAGAATGACCTTTTCATGCAAAATTAGTTTGGGAAGTTCAAATTCCCCAAATGGAACAATAATAAGATGAAATGACCACAAAGGAATAAATTTGCTTCCGAAATGTAAAAGTACTTATCAAATAAGAATCATCACTCCACGCTCTGACCTTAAATAGATCTCTCTTTGGCTTCGCTGACTAGAAGTCAGTTCTTTTGCTGCCTTTATTTTTTGTATATAACAAGGTTTTTGTGTTTTATGATATAATCTTACCGCTTGTCCATGTTATATTGTAGTTCCTGAAAACAATCCAGTTAAGTAAGAACTAGTGTTTAGTAAGTGCCTATAATGAGCTGAGAGCTATACTGCATGCCTCTTCTATATTATCATAGTGAATATTTCAAACTTAGAGGTGGATGATCTTGTTCCCATTTAACAGGTGACAATACTGAGGACTGAAGTAGTCACATAAATCACATCATTCTGAGTCATCTAATTTACAGAACCTGGATTTTTAACTCACGTCTGACTCCATAGTCTTCTTATTTATCAAGGTACACACGTAAACACAGACACACACACACACACACAAACACTCACACACACATACTCACATACCACCACACACACACACTCACTCACATACACTTACACACACATACTCACATACCACTGTACTACACACATACAAAAACACACATACGCACACATATTCACATGCCACACCATATCACACTCACACACAGACACTCACACCCACCCACCCACACTCATACACCCTTACACGCCACACAAGACACACACACACTCACACATATATATTAGGTAAATGTCAAAACTAACTACTAAAATCAGTATACTCTTGCTAAAATGCCATCACTTTAAATTATACAGTAAAAATATACCGAGGACAAAAATGTGTAGGTCCCAGATGTTTGAAAAATCTATCTGTTTTGAAATACTGATTTTTTTTTTATAGTTAATGGTGGGTTTTTCAGTTGCCTAATAAGTAAATTTTGTTCTCAGCTGTCTCTCAGAAGAGCTCTCTGAAAACACTACACAGGAATGCAGGTGTGTGGGCCCCTTTTAAACCAAATCATTCTCCTCAAGGCTAAGCTACGAAAGGGCGTGGAAGCTTGCTGCAAGCCAGACATGGTGGCCACATCTAGACTCATACTAAAGAGGCCGAGGCAGGAGGATTTTGAGTTACAGGCCAGCATAATTACACAGGCAATGGCGCACAAGTCAGATTACAGCCAACCCTTCACAGACTTCAGAATTAAAAAAAAAAAAAAAAAGATTGTGTTGGTTCTCACTGATGTGGCCAATGGGGGCTGCAAGGCCACAGGCACTGTGCATTCTCAGGGCTCCTGCATGTGCCACTTGAGTCTTTAGTCTGGGGTGACACTACTTAGGGAATACATAATGAAACAGGTAGCGCATGCTTTCCAAGTCTCCCCAGGGCTCTGGTTTAGCTCTTCACTGACAGACAGCACAGAGACACCCCAACATTTGTGCCTCAGACTCTCACGAAGAATTTCTTGTAAAGTCTTTTTCGAGTCAAATATGTTTTTTAATTTTATTTTTATTTTTATTTTTATTTTTTTGTCTTCAGAGTTAGACTTCATTTGGCACTTTTGGAAACCCACACCAGCATGTGCCAATGATGGGATTTTTATTTGTATGGATAAATGCCGTGGTTAGTCTAGATCTGTTTTACTTAAACCAATTAAAAAACACAAATAAGTGTCACATGACAGAGCCTTTTCATTTGTTCACAACTGGCCACTTCAAAAATCTACTTTAAGACGTCTCCAAGTCTCCAAACGTGCCTTGCAATTAAATTCTGCTCACAAGTGCTAATCGGCAGCTGAGGTCTACCAGCGAAGGATGTAAGATTGGGCAATTAGAGATTAACTCATGGAATAAGAACTTCAAAATGCCTTTCTTGATCCTTGAAATCTCATGCATCTCTTTCCCTCTTAGTTCAATTCTTCTAAAGGGAATGGGGCAGGCTTTGGAGGGAAGGTGTCTCTCCACTGGTATGAAAAGTAATTTAAATTTGGCAGGAGGCTGCAAAGAAGGTCATTGTCCCCTTAACATTTAATTACGAGATAATCTCTGATGGGGGAAACAAACCTTATCGTGAGATAAAGGTCTCCAATAGGTTTTATTCAAGGAGAGGCAAAGCTGAAATATTATGGAAAATAAATGTCATGTCAAAGGTTTGATATTTATTTTCAAAGCAAGAGGCCTGACCACAGTGATTATCAACAACAAAGTAGACTTCAGACCAACTGTCCTGCAGAGAAAAAGGCTGTGGCATGACTGGACCTACTAAGGTCTGCACAGACATTTTTACAGTCTGTACGTAATGAGTTCCTTAAACACAAAAATCTCTATACAACACAAAGATGCAAGAAGACACCTGTTTGACATTCTCAAAGTAGTGAGTGGAAAGAAACCCGAGTGGTTGGCTTTCTCACCCCGAGATGAAGCAGGCGATCTCTTCCGCCTATGCCTCTTGGCAAGTCCATTCAGTTGGATGGCCCTGATGCCCGCCTTCCATGGCTGACGGGAAAACACAATGTCCTCTTTTATTGTAGGGAGTCTTCTAGACATAACCTTTTAAGTGGTTCCACTAGTACACAGAAATGCAGCAAGTCAATTCTACTCGGCCAGGAGTAGAAATGGGAGGCTGAGTGTCTAGAAGAGAATATTCCTGTCCCTTGGAAACTCATAGCCATGGGCTTTGGAATTCTTGTGGCTATCAGCTAGTCAGATCCACAACATAATTGTTTTTCTGGAGTGCATTAAGATGGCAAAAGGAAAACCTAGGTTTTTAGTTAACTCACGCAGCCCATTGCCACAAGCCTGGACTTGGACAGACCTAAGAAAAGCTGTCAGCCAGAGGGTTGTCACGTGTAATGGCAATATGCATAATGCCACTAACACATTCATGTGGGATTGCAACTGACTGACCAGCCTTCATTCCTTACATAGGAGTAACAACGGAAACCATGAGGGCCGGTTTAGGGCTGTGCTGCCGTCCCTCTCCCTCCTCCCCTTCCAGGTGCTAGTCCAGGCACTAAACGGAGGACAGCTCCTCTCAGGGTTGCTAATAGTCCAGTGCTGAAGTATCCTGAAATTTAGAGGGGAGACACATGTGTACAAATCCTTCCAGTGAAACAGCTTGGGCAGGGAAGCTTGCCTGGGAAGGCTGCGTTCCATCTTCAAAAACCTTGTAAAAGGTGGATGCCTAAAGGCATCGCAAGCCTGGCCCTGACCCGGCACTCACCCCTCGGCCTGTGTAGTCATTCCTGCACACAGCAACCTAAATGCTTTTTAAGTGGGGGCTTGGAAGAAGGTTTAGCAGTAAAGAACACTGGCTGCTCTTCCAGAGGACCCAAGTTCAAGTCCAGGGACCATATGGCATCTCATCTTTGTTTGTAACTCCATTTCCAGGGGATCTGATGCCTTCTTGTCATCTTCTTGGGCACCAGGCATACACACACAGGATGCACAGGCATACATACAGGTGGAAGACTCGAACATGTAAGAGAATTAAAATTTTCAAAAAACAGTGTGGGGTATAGGTTGACATGTGCCTCAGTGGTTCAGCCTTTCCTTACCAGGCATATGAACCACACTTTGGTATCAATCCCACAGAAAGAAGAAAAAGAAAAAAAAAGGTACATATGCTAAGTAAGGATATGAAAAAGAAACAAAAGAACCATCTTCTCTTCTCTTCTCTCTCTCTCTCTCTCTCTCTCTCTCTCTCTCTCTCTCTCTCTCTCTCTGTCTCTCTCTTTCTCAGGAAGAAAAATCCTTTAAAAGATGATTTGCTCATGATATGAGAATTAAAAATAGTTCCCTGCTACCCATCCTCTGAGTCATAGTAAATACTGAGTGTGACAAAGAAGGGTCACACTGACTAAGAGGCTTATCTAAGGGCACGGACTCTTCTGCAGATCTTGGCACCTTCTGTGGTCTGAAAGGTCGAAGCGATAAGGCAGTGTTCAGCCACGGATTACAAATACATAGTGTGTGGATTAAAAAAATCCCCATAAAAAGAGAGAGAGAGAGAGAGAGAGAGAGAGAGAGAGAGAGAGAGAGAGAGAGAGAGAGAGAGAGAGAGAGTTCATTTGAAAGGTGAAGTCTCTACTGAAGGTCAAAAGGCAAAGTCAGGACAGGAGCCTGGATCTTCTGCCCCCTCCCTCCCCATCGGAACTCTTTCCAATGCATCCAATTTTTGAAAAATATTATTATTGGCTCTGACATTGTTCAATGTACTTGTCAGACACACCAGGAAGAGGAGGAGGCAGAGAGGGAGGAAGGGGGGCGGGGAAAGAGGAGAGATTTTCGATTTTCTAAGTAGCCCAGCCTTGGTTGTGCTTACTGTACACGCTCCTCTGTGCTTGTTGTCATTATAGTGGCTGCAGTTGCTTCTCCCTGTGTAAACTGTGGCTACAGGTACAGCATATGACCTTAAGTGCCAGCCTGAGCCAGGCTATCCGTCCTTCAGTTAGCACTGACTGATCTTGGAGCAGCCATACGGCTTTAGGTGACAGGCTGTGTGTCTATCCTCAGGATAAACCACTTAAGTTCTGATTAGGACATCTTTTGATTAGTGATAACTTGATTATAAGTAGCTCTAGGTTATTATCAGCCTCCAGGACAGTTTTGCTAGTCGATTTTGATGTGTTTCCTAGGGTTTCTCTGGCCTGCCTCCCAGCAATTGTCTGTCTGCTCACCTTCATTTTCAGGAGAAGAAATGTCAGGTTCATGGTGTGTAACCATGAGTGGGCTGGATTGACTATTAATCACTGTACTATAGATATGTGACTTGATCTAGGACTTAACATGAGATTCTCAGAGATCTTCCCAGGGTGGGAATGGTCGGGGGTGGGGAGCATAAGTAGTGTTGTAACATTTCCAGTAAGTAGAAATTAGCTCAGTGTGGCAGTTCACAAAATCTCGGCACCTAGGAGCCCAAGACAGGAAGACTTCTAGGGGCTTGAGGCCAGCCTGCATCACAGGACAGAATGGGCTACACAGGGAGACTCTGGTCATACAAGGGTGTTCTGAGGCGCTTATATGGAAATATTAACTGCTCTGTATGAGTTATAAGCATGAGTAGAGATTCCAAGTTCTGAAATATTCAACCATTCCTCGTTTGTGCAAAAAAGATATTTTAATTAAATATGACATTTATGGATTCAAGTTAAATATTAATTAATGCCAAGTAATTATTAAGGAACATGGAATCTGTAAAAAGGGTAAGATAGTTCCTCCTCTCCATAAACATACGACCTAGAAAAGGCAAAAAATCACACAGAGGTCAAAGTGATTTAAGAGACGTCGAAAGGTAGTCTGTCATAGCCACCTAAAGCACAGTTACCATAGGTCAGTTGGAGACTATTTCCAGAAGCAACAGGCAGGGAAGTCAGAAGGAGGAAGGAAAGCAAGACAAGAATATACCCAGCTATGGAAAGAGATTAGATCCAAAACCAGGGCAGAGCTTCCTACGTTGGGAGCGCACGGAACTCTACGCTGTGAGCTGATGGCGACAGAGCTGAAGGCCACCACTGGATGGAGCTGGGTCTTTGCTAGGTAACTGCTGAATAGCTGAGCTACACATTCAACCCTGGGAATGTGTGTGTGTGAGAGTGAAGGGGATAAGAAGGAAAGTTAGTCACAGCGTGCATACAGAATACTAAGTCTCCTGTAGAGTGCAAGAGCCAGATGGCAAGAGAAGCGGCATGAGTGCAAACTCTGAGCATGGGGCTCCTGCTTCTCAGGTGTGCCGGTTAGCACTGGGAAGGGATCCTACGGACTGATCCACTTTGAGTGGCAAATAGAAAATGATCTTTTGACCCTGCAGCAAGTAATATGGGGATAAGCTGATGCTAAGTTTGAACACAGTTGGTTTGAGGAAGTGGGAGTGTTAAGTGGTGGCTTGGCTGTGACAAGATGGCACATAGTTGCTATGAGATCTGGCTAGGTACCAGAGGAGCGGGCTGTTACTAATCAAGATGCCCCTTGTGCTTTCTGCTCTGTACACAGAGGCACACAGAAGCAACTGACTGCACCTCTCAACTGAAGATTGAACCTCTCAGCCTTCAGAACTCTAAGCCAAAACTACCCAGGTTCAGGTATCCTGTCATAGCAACAGAAAACAGACTAAATCAGTTGCTATGTTGAACTTCCTCTCAATTTCATATCTTTATCTAAGGAGAAGTGTTACAAAAAAAAAAGTAATATCTTGGTGCTAGCTAAAGCTACGCTATTCAAAGCTCATCTGTCAGGACAGCTGAGGAAAGTTCCTAAGAATATCTGGGATTCCTCTCTATGAAGGCCCTGCTAGAAAAGCCCTCTGGTTTCTGAATGCTTACTTGAGTGTATTTGTTCCACAGAAATACAGAGAAGCTTGATGCAACACCAAATAATCAAGGGGAAAGTTCCAGGTGAGTCATCAAATCCAGAATCGTGGTCCTGTTGCCTGATGTGTTCATACGTTTAAATATCACAAGGTTACTAGCCCCAGCTCCTGACTCCAATCTCTACAACTCTGTTCTGGCCTTATCATCCCAAGAAATACCACGCCCTGGGGACACGAGGTTGACACACTGTGCCCCAATAGCACTGCTTAGCAGATAGCCTCTTTCCACACTCCCCCACACCCCGCACTCAGAGGCCCTTTCTTGGTCAGCCTGAATATCAACTCATTTCAAAACACTGGCTGTTTTCAGAATGCTCTCTGAGTCCTTCCAGCCATTCCCTAAAAGCCCAGGGAAGGGGAGACCCTGGCTTGAAGAGGCTGGGGTGACTATTCCTTCTGCCCTAGTTCCCGTTCTCAGATTCTCAAAACTCCCCAAGTTGGCTTGGTAAGTCCAGGGCAGGGGTGAATAAACAGATCACTCCCCGGTGGTAACACACTCTCAATGGTCAAGCCTGAGCCTAAAGCACGTCCATAGGTTTGACTTTATCAAAGAGTTAGGCTGTAGATGGGCAGCTGCGAGCCTGTGTCTTTTGGCAAGGTGAGAAGACCAGCTTGGCCACATGTTGATGTTCCTCCCAGATGCTAATCTTTTTATTCCAATGCAAGGAAGACTCGGAGCGTTACATAACATTATATAACACGACCGTGCACCCTTCCCTTCTGAGACAATTGGGAACTGTTTGCTTCTCAAGAACTTAATTGCAGATTTCCTTTTTATGGCCTGAGGTAGAGGCATTCCCAGGGGTAGATCAGAGGATCTTAGCCTGAGGTCCATTCTCAGCTCCCATCAGGAATGAAGACAAACACTCGAGTTTCAGATTCACCTGACAATGTTAAGGGGGAAATGCGGTATGACTTTAAATGCTTTCAGATTTAATCGCCTTGAGTATTTATATATTTTCTTCTCTCATCTTCCCAAAGCTAATCCCACAGTTTTGAGAATCTAGCCACCCTACCAAGAAATCTGAAATCCTAGTTCATGACGTCAACCAAAAAGGGATAGCACCTTGTGTTGACTCAGCTCAGATTGTAAAATCCCATGGGTAACAGAGCACAGATGCGGGTTTTAAGGTGTTGGTACCAGAGTCAAAAAGTCTGAAGCGTCATTCTCTATGTTTTTTCCACCCGGGTGGTGGGGGTGGGGCGGCGTCATTTACTCTGGACTTTATGTTGCCCTAAACTTCTCCTTTATACTCAGAACTCGTCGCATCCTTTTCCTTAGTTAGCTAGGCTTGGGAACTATGTGTGTGTGTCCAACTGGTCCTCGGCGTTGGCAGTTACAAACCTTCCCTTCCTTTCTCCATCTACTGCACTTGAAGGAGAGAGCACGGCTCCGCGGGAGAACAGCCTTACTGACAGATGCTCCAGCGCCCTGCTCCAGCAACCCGCCTGGCTGCAAAGTTTCCTCTAATCACCAACACCCACTTTCTATTCCTTCAAGCTGTCACGCTGGCCGGGTCCCCTGGCGATCAGGGAAGAGCCAGGCTGCCTGATGGCAGAACCAGTCTCACAGCTACATTCCTCCAATCCCAGCAGATAGGCTGTCCGAGGCACTCCGGCGGCTCCGGAACGCCTGCAAGGTTCCTTTCTAGCTACCAGGAACTGGGCACTAGAGGTAGAGAGGCGAGGGAACTACGGGGCGCCGAAGGGAAGGAACTAGGGGCGCTCTTGCGGGAGCGGCAAAAGGAGAGCTGGGTGCTAAGGCGAGCGGAGACCACTGGAGTTGGGGGCACAGGAGGCGGCAGGGTGCCGTAAGGGGCGCAGCAGACTAGACTGTGGAAGAAGCCTGAGCAGGAAAGGGCGCGCTTGCTGCAGCCCGTGGGTGCCGGCTGCGTAGTGCGCCCGCAATCTTTGGAGCCTTTCAATCGCGGGTAGGAGGGGGTGCTGGGTGTTGGGGGTGGGGGCACCATTGTCGGGGGCGTGCCTTGGCGCCGATTGGCTGCGGGAGCCTGACGCGCGGCCCCGGGGGCTGGCGGGGGGGGCGGTGGCGGGGGGGGGGGGGGAGGTGCTGGGTGTTGGAGCCGCCGGCCCCGCGCGCTCAGAAACATGCTGAGGTCCCGGCGGCTCTTCCAGCAGCGACAGCGGCTCCAGCAGCAGCGGCGGCGGCGGCGGCGGAGACAGCGCTCGGCTACGGAGGAGAAGGCGCCCGGCGTCCATGCCTCCGGCCCCGAGCCGCGGCTGCCCTGACCTGGCCGCGACCTCCCCGCGCCGGCCCCGCAGCCCCGGCTCCAGGGGTGCTCCCCAGGCGCGGCCCAGCCCCGCCACACCCCCCGCCCCCGGCCCCCGCAGCTCGGCATGGGCGCGGGGGCGCTCGCCCTGGGCGCCTCCGAACCCTGCAACCTGTCGTCGGCCGCGCCGCTGCCCGACGGCGCGGCCACCGCGGCGCGGCTGCTGGTGCTCGCGTCGCCCCCCTCCTCGCTGCCGCCTCCAGCCAGCCAGGGCTCAGCGCCGCCGTCGCAGCAGTGGACCGCGGGTATGGGCCTCCTGCTGGCGCTCATCGTGCTGCTCATCGTGGTGGGCAACGTGCTGGTGATCGTGGCCATCGCCAAGACCCCGCGGCTGCAGACGCTCACCAACCTCTTCATCATGTCCCTGGCCAGCGCCGATCTGGTCATGGGACTGCTGGTGGTGCCTTTCGGGGCCACTATCGTGGTGTGGGGCCGCTGGGAGTACGGCTCCTTCTTCTGCGAGCTCTGGACTTCGGTAGACGTGCTGTGTGTGACGGCCAGCATCGAGACCCTGTGTGTCATTGCCCTGGACCGCTACCTCGCCATCACGTCGCCCTTTCGCTACCAGAGCTTGCTGACGCGCGCGCGAGCGCGGGCCCTCGTGTGCACAGTGTGGGCCATCTCGGCGCTGGTCTCCTTCCTGCCCATCCTCATGCACTGGTGGCGGGCCGAGAGCGACGAAGCGCGCCGCTGCTACAACGACCCCAAGTGCTGCGATTTCGTCACCAACCGGGCCTACGCCATCGCCTCGTCCGTCGTCTCCTTCTACGTGCCCCTGTGCATCATGGCCTTCGTGTACCTGCGGGTGTTCCGCGAGGCCCAGAAACAGGTGAAGAAGATCGACAGCTGCGAGCGCCGCTTCCTCGGCGGCCCTACCCGGCCGCCCTCGCCTGCGCCCTCGCCGTCGTCACCTGGGCCGCCGCGCCCCGCAGACTCGCTGGCCAACGGGCGCTCCAGTAAGCGGCGGCCGTCGCGCCTCGTGGCTCTGCGCGAGCAGAAGGCGCTCAAGACACTGGGCATCATCATGGGTGTGTTCACGCTCTGCTGGCTGCCCTTCTTCCTGGCCAACGTGGTGAAGGCTTTCCACCGCGACCTGGTGCCCGATCGCCTCTTCGTCTTCTTCAACTGGCTGGGCTACGCCAACTCGGCCTTCAACCCCATCATCTACTGCCGCAGCCCCGACTTCCGCAAGGCTTTCCAGCGCCTGCTCTGCTGCGCGCGCCGGGCCGCCTGCAGACGCCGCGCAGCCCACGGGGACCGGCCGCGCGCCTCCGGCTGCCTGGCGAGGGCTGGGCCGCCGCCGTCCCCCGGAGCTCCCTCGGACGACGACGACGACGACGCCGGGGCCACCCCACCGGCGCGCCTGCTGGAGCCCTGGTCCGGCTGCAACGGCGGGACGACCACTGTGGACAGCGATTCGAGCCTGGACGAGCCGGGGCGCCAGGGCTTCTCCTCCGAGTCCAAGGTGTAGAGGGCCAGGCTCTCTGGGCGCACGGACGCCGCTCCCTACAGTCCCGGGCTGGACACGGGCTCTGCATCCCTAGAGGAAGAGAGCCCGCCTGGGCGCCCTGAGCCGCTCCCCAGAGGAGAGAGGAGATCTCTGTTTACTCAAGACCGAAAGCAGGTGAACGCAAAGCCCACAGATCTATTGAATCATCCGAGACGTACGGAAAAGCCCCGGACCGAGCGTTGCGCAAAAAGGAAAGTTTGGGAGGAGTTGGGGGAGTGTGGCTTTGTGGCTTACTGGTTTGTCTTGAGTTCCTTTCTCTCTGAGGTTCGGCCTTTCGTGCACCTTTAGGCATTTGCCCCCCAGGTGGGTTTTTGACACTTTTTGCAAGGACCCGAGTGGAAACTAGGAGGGGAGGGGAAGGGGCAGGTTGGAGTCTATCACTTGGCCTTCCGGTTCCACACCTAGGAACCGAAGTCTTCAGCTCCGGTTTGGGGTGGGGGTGGGGGCGGTGATAATTAGCCAGGAAGCGTTTCCCTTTGCTTTCTAAAGAAATTGCATATTAATTCCGGAGTACTGGTGTCTCCTGTTCTTAAAGCAAAGGGAAAAGAAGGATGCGAAACAGACAAATCTGGTTTTGAGAAACTGTGTGTGGAGCACGGGTTCACCTTGCTTTCTCCTGGAGGGCAAACCTTGTCCCCTGCGCGCCTCGGTGGTCCTGCTGTGGGTCCTCTACCTCACTCTGTGCACATTGCACAGCAAGCTAGAAAGACTTGTTTATATTAAACAGCTTATTTATGTATCAATATTAGTTGGAAGGACCAGGCGCTGAGTCTCTCTCTGTGACATGTGACTCTGTCAACTAAAGATAGGACAGAACAAAAGGAAACAGTTGAAATTATTGCACATGTGGCTAAAAACAAAGACGACAAAAAAAAAGGCAGTGGTTGGAAGGTCATTTTGCACAGTGTTAGGCATTGTAAAATCTATAGAAGTTGTTAACTTGCACAAAAAAATTAAATATTTTTAATGGGATGGGGAGGTGGGCAGATCTTTAAAAAGCTAAAATAAAATTCAAACTCAGTTTCTCTTGTCTATTATGTTATTGAGTTGATGGTTTATTGGGAAATTACTTTTTATACTCTTATCCTGGTACTGTAACTGTATCCATATTATAAATATTATTATCTTACATATTTTTATTATTATTTTTTAATGTCCAAGTGCCCACGTGAATCTGCTGGTAAAATTTAGCACTTGCGTGTATATTCTATCTCTTCTTGTGTGTGTGACCAAGTATTTATACTCTGGTGCAACTAACTACCGTGTGCAGAATTGGTCCATGTGCAATAAAAACAGCAGTGCAGCTCAACCGAGGTGACGTGCCGTGTGTCTGTAAGGGGTCGGTGATGACAAGAGAGACTGTTTGCTTCAAAACACAGACTGGCAGCCTTTTTAATATCTCTTCATGACTCAATCACAGAGCAAAGTGCCTCTAGACCAAATAAGGTGCTCACCAACAGAGAGCCACAGATTTGCCCTAAATTTTCACAGCCGGATTCAAGGTATTCTAGACAACTTAGGCACCCTCAAGAGCCCATCTGCTGCACTTGATGGAAGAAGGGATTGTGTATCTTCTGCAAAGGAAAGCCAGAGAGAGTGTGTTGGAGCCAGGTAACTTAGCAGCGACTTCTCACAGAAACACAGGCAGGAAGGAGTGGCCCACTGGACGATGTCGCACACTTGAAATACGGTGAGTGGCTTCCACGGCTTATGTTTGTGTCCCCATTGAAAACCACAGTGGCTTTACAGTTCCCCAGTGGCTGCTTAGAATGGAAAAAAAAATGCTCATGCTTAAGCAAAGATGTATGAAAGGGCTCCTGAAGCAAATCACTCTCTCATGTAAGTACCCAGATCCTTTTCAGCAGACATTCTGGGTGGGCAGGAAAGACAAGCTGAACTTCCTAACTTTCGTTTAACTTCCTAACAGAGTTATAACACCCAAATGGATAGAATTTATTCATTAAAATTAGTTCCTGAGAAGAATATAGTAAAATTCCATCCTGAGATTAATTGTACATTCCCCAAATCTGTTTATTCAATATGTTTAAACAAGCTTTTCATCTCGACTGAACCGTAATGTAACCAAAATGAAAAGTATACGTTTTGGCTCAGGCTCCACTCTAAAACAGACAGCTTCTTCCAGTCAAAGGTAGGGCTCCCCAGCCTTTCTCCAAAGGCATGTCTAAAAGCTCAGGGATGTTTTAAGAACAACGCTGGCCTCTAGAACCCTGTAGAAGGAAGGGTGAATGAACAGCAGCCATGTCAACAAAGGCTCCTCACAGGTTTACCCATGTTTCCAGAAAAAGAAAGTAGGAACTGAAGAAGAAAAGAAAGAGGAAGGAGAGGGACAGGGAGAAAAGAGTGATGGTAAATGATAATACTTAAATTTATTTTGAAAATGTAAATCCATCTCAGGATAAAATAGTACTGTAAGCCCCCTAGGAACTGAAGTTCATTTTAGTATTACTGCCCCCCCCAGTATGTCCATACTTTTTGTTGGAGGTTTTTCATTCATAACATTAAAACTCAGTCTTATCTGAAGAACCCTGAGGTACCCGGTTAATGCCTTGCTGTCCACTTGAGAGTATCCCCACCCCAAACATGGGTGCCACTCTGCAAACCTCAGCTCTGGATAGCATATATGTTCTTTCAACTCTAAGAACATGCTGTATTAACTACTGGGTAGACCAGTGCAGTGAACTAGAGGAAATCCCTCTGCAGAGGGATCTGTTTAAGTGGGCTTGCAGGAAACAAGATAAGATTTTTGTGGGATCCTCCAAATGGACACCACAGATATTCACAGGTAGGCCGTGTCCAAGATTCTGAATATGCAGGAAAACTATCTTGAGTTGTTATTTAGGAGGAGAGCCATGCATTTTAGGAACTGGTTTGCCAATCTCAAAAGTTACAGTAGCGGGTTCTGTGTGTTAGCTGCTGGAACAGTGTTACAGAGATGGGAGGAAAGGGCCGAGTAAGCTGGAGCGGCCTCACCCGTGTATCTGTACACCATGCAGGGAGCTGGGCTGACTTGCTACATTGGCCGTGGAAGCGGGCACTGCCAGGTTCTGGAGTGGTGGAGTAATCAGAATTTTGGGGGATATAAGCATCCTCTCCCCCTCCCCCCCTTAGTATAGCCAGACATTGGGATGGGCCCTTCAGGAGCCTGCTGCTGCTGAGCTTGGTCCTTTGAGTTTATTTTTCTGTTCTGTGCTTTCCTTGGAATTGGAATTATTAATAACTTCTAAGTGTCTATTGGGAAACCTTTCCTTGTTAAGCACATTTTCCCCAACTTATTTAAATTTCACATTGTGTTGGATCGCTGACTTCCTCTGACATTATGTAAGATTGCGAGGTAGAAAACTTCTCCACCCCTCCCCCGTGCCTGAGGGGGCGTGCAGGGAGGGTTGAATTCTTAGCAGCTTCTGAGGAAGCATCTTGGGGAGCCTTAGACTAGAACTTGTGTTGCTAATTGTAACAGCCGTCTTCTGCCTGTCTGTAACAGAGCTGGACCATGTGTTCTTCCGGGCGGGGGGAGGGGGAAATAAAACTTAGGAGTAGCTCAAGTTAAATGCATTGGCACAGATAATGTAGTTTTATTTGTACGTTTCTGGCTCAATGCGCTGAGAAACACTAATTCTTTTGGCTCTCTGCCAATTTTCTACTAATCAAAATGGAGAAGATATGCAGTGTTTGGATTATACCTAAAAATAGCTCCCTGCAGGCACATCAGCAAATGGAATTAATTTCTCCTCCTTCCCCGTCACTCACACTCTCCATGTTAGTTGAATTCCCATCTAGAATATTGCTTCTGAATCTCATAATTTTTGAATCTCCATATCCCAGGTAGTTTTTGTTCTGCTGTGGTGATCCACCAGACCACTTCCCAGAGGATAACCATCTCTGGAAACACCCACTTTAACCTGATAGCATTTAGAGTCTATCAGCTCCTAAAATATAAAATATAATCCTGGTTGATGATGATGATGATGATATACTTTGTAGATTAACTTACTGCATCAACAGTTCTTTTGCCTTTTAGTGGGAATGGGGAGAGTTTCAGTCAATTAGATTTGGTTATGGGGGAGTTGAGAACCTTCCAAAAGGAGTTGCTTTGACAGCCTGCAAAGAGCCAGCAGCCCTGGGAGCTCCATGATGAGCTAGCCAGTCACAAGAGCAGGATCTTTGCGGGCACGCTAGCAACACCTAAGGAAGCCAGGAAGCTGCTGCTTTTAAACCTCCCTTCACTCAGATACCGGGCACTGCTCACATGCATGGGGACCCAAGGCCTCTTCTTATCTTCCGACCATCGGACCTGCTAGCTTCTTTAGGGGTGCGGGTGTTCTTCTTTTCTTCTTGAATGAGCTAGAAATATCTAGACTATGTAGCTCTCCTCAGATGCTCTTCATTTCTTGGAAATAGTTTCCTAAAACATTGATTTTTCCATATTTCTTGGGGCACAAATTCTCTCTCTCTCTCTCTCTCTCTCTCTCTCTCTCTCTCTCTCTCTCTCATACACACATACACGCACACTCACACATGCACGCACGCATGTACACATGCTCTTGCTCACAGCTGGCAATTAGGAGTGTTAAGATCATCTTTCTATTAAGAACACCTCTGTTAATGCTTACCTCTGAAGCATTTAATGTCTGGTTCTGTTGTCCTCCCAAGACTTCAAATATTGCTCCAAATGAAGGGACAACTTCCAGAAACACAAAACAAAACAAAAAACCCTCAAATTGTTGTTTTTCCTTTCCCATTTACTTGTCCCTCCGGATGGGTCTGGTATGGAAGGTGTGGGTTACCCTTCCAGCCTTTGTGTTTCTAACTCCATCACTTCTTAGTCATTTTACCTCCACAAGTCTATTGCCCGAATTAGTGACTCTGCATGTAATTCTACCACATGAATTAAAGGTTGTGGGGTTTTGTTTCCCAAGCTTGTTGATTGTGGGAATTGGGGCTAGAAACCTTTGGAAGAGAGGAAACCAGCTCGGACAGATGGCTGCATGGGCCTCCCTGGCTTCTTCTCCAACTGTACTTCCCATGCCCAGTGACCTTGCGAAGGTCAGGGGCTTTCTTGTGAATGGCGCTCTTTTCCACAAAGCCGCTCCTCAGAGACTCTGAGGTGAAGGGGTCCTCTCTGCTGAGCTTACCCTCACCTTCCCCTCTGTGACAGCCTCCCCTCTTTCCTAGCAACTCCACCCACAAAAATTCCTGGGGCTTTTTTTTTTAATGAAAAAGAACAACTTAGAATAGCAAATATATATGCATATATAATACATATGTTATATATAATATATGTGTGTTATATACACACACATATATAACATATAACACACACACACACACACACACACACACACATATATATATATATATATATATATATATATATATATATATAGTACCCCATACATCCAAACAAATAGTCCTTTCTTTTTAAAACTGTACTTAAAATTCCACAGAAACCACAACTGAATAAGGTAATCTGCTTCCCAAGCTTAGGATTTAAAAACCTGTTTGCTGCTCACTGTGCAAAGGCCGTTTGATGATTCTGAAACCACAGGGACTTGGAGAAAAGGAAGTCAATTGGGAAAGCCTCCTCAATGCTACAGTTTACTGTTGAGTTGTAGATGCTAATACCAACTCTCCAGATTGTTCTTTTTCTTGTACTAGCAGTTTGGAGATGAAAAGTGCTGAGAGTCACAGGAGAGTTCTGCGTTTTTTTTTTTTCTTACCTTTCTTTTGTGGCTTGCAGGATATCGGGTTTCTTTGTTCCCGATTTAATAAACAGCGTCAAATCTACAGGAACTTTACTGACTTCAAGTATCTGTCATTTTAACTACAGGAACTTAGCTGTAACCTTAAAATTCTTGTTAAAAGTTCACTTAATAGTAAAATGTTAAGAGATGTGGTGACTGCATTTTCTGCAGCATGGGGAGTTTGAAAGCCATTAGAGGTAACCTTTTTTTTAGGAATATGTTCTACTGTGAAGAAAGACTGCACTTGAATGATTCAGTGACCAATCGATCCTGAGATAGTGCTCCTCAATAGGTGTACCCGGGAAAACCCGAGTCTCTTAGAAAGATTCTAGACTTCGGCATGTGCACATTCTTGAGACGTCTGATTGATGATTCCCCAGCACGTATGAGGTTCTCCGTAAATCGATGTAAAACCTCAGAAAGTGGGAATGGAGTGACTTGACTGTTAAATCACTGGTCTGGCAAGTATGTAGCCCCACATCTTGGCAGCCACTTCTTTTACAGAGACTAAAATTCTGTGTGGAGTTTTGACTCCTGCTTGGTCTCAGAGGCATCTGAAACTGACGGGCGACTACTGGTCTATTTCCAGAGCTTTACAGCGAGGGACTGAAAATCACTACCAAACCTTTGTTGGTTTTCTGTTTCAAAGTAATTTTCTTAACATATATTAATTACACATAATAATGGGTTTCATTGTAATATCTTCACAAATGTGTCAAAGGTATTTTAAGTGTTTTCAATGGAAACTTTTTTTCTCCTTTAAAAGTTTGTGGGTTTTTTTTTAATTACATTTATTTATTTTAGGGTGTGTGTGCCTGCTACAACACACCACGTGAAGGTCAGAGGACAACTGTCAGGAATCCATTCTCTCCTTCCATTGTATGGGTCCCCGGTATTGAACTCAGGTTGTCAGGCTTGGTGGTGGGCACCTTTACCCCCTCAGCCATCTTGACAGCCCCTCCCACAGCTTTCATACTGTAAGCAACCCCACTTAGTTTCTCAACAATGTCACACCATTGCATTATTTTCCGTTGTTAATCACAAATCATCTCTACTTCCACAGACATCTCGTAGTGGAAGAAGAGAGCAAACACAGCTTGGTATAAAATGTCAGCCAGCATCTACCTATCCTGGAATTTTCTTAATATTTTTTTCTTCTTCTTAGATCAGTGTCTCCAGAGGCACAAAGCTCTGAAGATCTAAGGGGGAAACTTACACCAAGTTAAAATGTGTAACGTGAAAAATGATCTATCTCCACAGCCCTACAAAAACATCCTGCAAGCAGGAGTGGAGCTGGCAGCCTAGACTCCTCTCCACCATGCTTGCTTAGTACAGTCTGCACTCTGAAGGACACAGGTGCACGGCTCTCCTGCAGGGCATGTGTGCTGTCTTCTCGGCAGATGCGCTCAGAAACACTCGGGGTGCCTCCCGTGTGACGACACTCATGTGATGCATATGTCCAACTACTGTTAACTGAGGGCACTGTGTAGCTCTCCCAGACTCTCCAGTCTGTCCCCAAGGCATTCGCACTTTGGGGAGATTAAGCATTCCCCCAGAAAATGTGATAATGAGGCAGGTGTAGTTCCGTATGAGAGACATATGGGCTAGGGGGCTGGACTAAACCATCTCCCCGTCCATCCAACAGAAACACACAACAAGCTGTGTTTAATGTCACATTCGCAAGTAGCTTCTTAAAGAGGGGAAAATAAATAGATGAATTTCGTGTCTTGACATGTAAATGATATATAAAGGCATTATCAATCAGGTATTCTATAAATATCCGTGCGTGTGTGCTCGGCAGCAGGAGACAGGGTGTATAGCCTGCTGAGGCAAACATGAGGCTAGTACAAAGGCATGAAGGGCAGGGAACTGTATGAACAAAAGCAAAGCATTGTCGGTACTCCAGATGAATATTCTGGTTGGAATAGCTGCTTGCAGATAGTCCTTGGTGCAGACACCGAAGGAAGGTGCACCTGCACACCTGGAGGAGTCCCCTGAGAGCACGGGGAGTGGTTATGGACTCTCCCTTCCTGATGCATAGCTATATACGACCCGCAACGTCAGAATTAAAGCAATCTTTTCAAAAGATTAGCCATCAGTGACATGACAGGTGACTATAACTTCTCCCTTACTCATCAAAAAATAACTCTGAGTCTATTCAGTTGTCTCACTGTGCAAAATAGAAAACCAGTCGTTACACTATTTCACATATGTGAGCTCTTTATTAACTTGGTTTTTTTTTTTTTTTAATTTTTATATCTCCATTTTAGAGCTAACACAGGGAAATGCACCCTTACCAAGCAAGTTTCTGAGTACATAAGGCCAAGGATCAGGTTAGGCCCAAGGGCATGCCCTGAGGGTACAAAGCTCATGATTTCAGAAAGTTTGTCCAAGGCAATAGCCAGACACGGATCATGTCTGGGAGAGGTACACATTTCTGTTTTAAATTTTATTCTGTATGTCTTTGCTGCAAGAAATAGCAATATAAGCATTAAAGATAGATTATATATGTCTTTATATATCTTCTATCATAATAGCAAACAGACATCATAGCCTCTCAGCCTTTGTAATGTCCACTCAGTCTTGAAACAGATTTCTAATCATTGTTTCATTAGACAGAGAGAGAGAAAGAGAGAGAGAGAGAGAGAGAGAGAGAGAGAGAGAGAGAGAGAGAGA
>JADRCD010208137.1:25560-47239 GCA_019843815.1 Montemys delectorum | reverse complement strand
TTAATCCTTCTTCTCTTTCTTTCTTTCTTTCTTTCTCCCTCTCTTCCTTCCTTCCTTCCTTTCTTTCTTTCTTTCTTTTTTCCTTCCTTCCTTCCTTCCTTCCTTTCTTTCTTTCTTTCCTTCTTTCTTCCTCCTTCCCTCCCTTCTTCTTTCCTCCCTCCCTCCCTCCTTCCTTCCTTCATTCCTACCTTCCTTCCTCTGGATGGTTTGTATTTAATCCTTCTTCTCTTTCTTTCTTTCTTTCTTTCTTTCTTTCTTTCTTTCTTTCTTTCTTTCTTTCCTTCTTTCCTTCTTTCTTTCCTTCTTTCTTTCTTCCTCCTTCCCTCCCTTCTTCTTCCCTCCCTCCCTCTCTCCTTCCTTCCTTCCTTCCTTCCTTCCTTCCTTCCTTCCTTCCTTCCTTTCTCTTGATGGTTTGTATTTAATCCTTCTTCTCTTTCTTTCTTTCTTTCTTTCTTTCTTTCTTTCTTTCTTCCTTCCTTCCTTCCTTCCTTCCTTTCTTTCTTTCACTGTGTACTTAAAAATCTCATCTTATTGAAGACTTCAGTCATCTGAGGAATTTAAGACCTGGTTGTGAGCAGGTGTGGGGGCTATGACTTCAGGTAGGTGTTAATGATGGAGCAAGGTGGTAAGCAATAAAAACCAACACAGAGAAACGTTTGTGTGTGCACAAAAAAGACACCTACATACTTATCAGCATTGATCACTGGGCTGGTCACTAAACCTTACCTCCAGTTTCTTATTTGTAAAATGAAGGATTTATAAAAAGAAGTCCATACCAAATGTATTGTCCATTTTTGTGTATTAGATTCTGTGGCAATTGACAGAGACATCAGAAAGATGGTGGTAAGGGTACTGGAGTATGGTCCTGACCTAGAGGCGCTCAGTTGCTCAGGCAGACTATCAAGGAGGGCTTGGACTGAGTACATTGAGTCCAGGTAGGCAGTGCAGGACAGGAGAGTTCAGTGCAAATCCCTAGGGCACTGTTTACAAGGCCACTAGACTGCCTAGCTATGACCTTGGATATCCCTGACACCCTTGGCTGTGTCAATCAGAGCAAAAACATCATCATCTCCATGATTGGGTAGCTGTGAAGATGAACTAACATATGTGACATGTGTTGGCTATTGTCTGTCATATAGCATGTATTCAAAAATTCTGATTATTAATATGTGAGCATAGACTAGACAGAACCAATATAATGTAGAAAGTACAGGACGATCAGGCTCCTGAGACCTAAAAGAAAGTCCTGGAAGGTCTTGAGGATGTCTCTCACTTAAAGTTCTCTCCCAATAACCAGCTGGCACGAGTCCTTACCCTGAATTTTTGGTTTGTTTGTTTGTGTTTTTTTATCCATGGATGTGCGAAGTTCACAGCCCGTAGACTGTGCTCCGTGTAGTCTCACCAGTGTTAACGCGCTTACCTCAGCTCAGGGATATCTGTTATAAAACTGATCATTAGCATCAGGACACAGAAGCTCAGCCCTGCATAGATAGACTATCCAGTTTACCCTTCTTTATGGTACTGTTAAGTCTTCCTTTGATGCTCACTGTACAAAGAAGACCTCAAAGTCATCAGCTACTAAATAACAGAGATAAGCTAGGAGTGGTCTCTACGGGACAATGCCAACTTTTCTGGAAGCCCACTGATGTTTCTTGGATGAAACAAGTAAATGACATGCTGGCCTGAGAGACTGTGCATTCGTGCCTTGAAACTGAGAAGAGCTGTGGATTCCGTCCTCCCAGCCCGTGTGAGAGAACACACCTCCCAGCTCTGTGTGCTATCCTTAGTCTTGGTGAGACCACGATTCTCACTGAGGAAAGTGAGTGCTTTGTCCATCATTCTCCCTTAGAAACTCTGGTCTGCTTTTGTTTTATCTCTTGTTTTGGTGCTGAGGATGGCATGTAGGGCCTCGTGCAGGCTGTGTAAGTAATCTACACTGAGTGACGCCCTGTCCTGGTTGTCTATATTTTTAAATGTGGGAATGTTTTCCAGTTTTAGGCAG
Organism: Montemys delectorum; assembly: GCA_019843815.1. NCBI lineage: Eukaryota > Metazoa > Chordata > Mammalia > Rodentia > Muridae > Montemys > Montemys delectorum. Next base: position 45,237 of record JADRCD010208137.1, on the reverse strand, counting down.
CAAGGGTAAAGTTTGAATAGTCCACATGAAAGGCCAGTGGCTTTAAAGACTGCAGTCTCTTTTTTGCCTTTTTGAAAAAGAAAACAGCCCTTGTTATATGGAGACATTTTCCTGAACTCTTCAGAAGAGCTAAATCAAGTCCCTCTTTCGTAACTGACTCGAACACACATTGTCTTCAGAATAAGCGCCTTTAGTGGAGTGGAAAACCCAGGAAGGTTCAGGGAAGGTAAAATGTTTTGGACAGAATCTCCCATTTTTGCACACTATGGACAAAAGTGTAACTTTTCCTTTTACAGCTGTACAGCAGTTGACTACTCTGCTCACTGAGAGTGAGCTCACAGTGAGAAGGAAGGAAAAACAAAGGCCTGTAAATATTTAGCATGCAACAGGATCACGGCAGAGGGGAGTTTTCATTTGAAGAATCAAGCTCAAGGAGAAATGAAGACGAAATCCCTTCAATACCCAAATGTTAGCATTTTGATCTGTAATGTTAATAATTGCATTTAAGGGTGGGAGAGAGAGTCCAGTGAGTGAAGTGCCTGTTAGACTAGAATGAGAATCTGAGTTTATGTCCCCAGCACTCATGTAGTGAAAGTAGGAAGCAGTTAGATATTACAACTCTAGGATTTGGGGGTGACAGGAGGGCCCCAGTGCTTGCTGGCAAGCCAGTCTAGCCAATCAGCGAGAGCTGGGTTCATTTTAAAAAGGTAAAGTGGGATCAATGGGGAAAGATATCTCAAAGAGACCCGTAGCCTCCACATGCATGCACAACTGCACACACATACACAATACACACATCATGAAAGCAAAATGTGGCAGCAAGTATTCAGAAATTTAGGTTTATACTATTCACAAATATGCACATATATTTTGCTCCAATTCTCCCTTTCATTTTCCTTAACAATGTAAAGCCAACGGAATAGGATCAGAAAGATGAGGGACAAGCTGTTAAATGCGGCATAATTCACAAGGTGGGGATGCCAGGGATGTGCAAGTCCACACTCCATGTCTTCCCACAGCTGCTGTGGAATATGCCAGCCTGTTTCCTCTGGAGGTCTCTGCCCTCCGAATTCCCTGCAGAAAAGCTCAGCCTGCAGGTTTGCACAGGCTGACTCCTTCCTGCCATTCAGCTCTCAGCTCAAATGTCACTTCCTCAGAGGTTCCCTTGACCTGTGCCACTGAAGTCACCCCAGACTGTTTTTTCCCCTTCGTGGTACTTATCACAATGCACAGCGGGCTCATTTCTTTGTTTGTTTTCTTGTCCTTCTTCCTCTCTAACTAAACTGTAAACTCCAGGAAACTTCAACTAGTTCACACTGCTGCCTCCATCAGTGTCCACCACAGAATTAGTTTTGAATTAATGAATCATGAAAATTTTTGTTTTTTTGTTTTTGTTTTTGTTTTTTTTTTTTTTTTTGTCTGGGGATACAGCTCAGTGGTAGGGCATTTGCCTGTAAGTTCATCTTCTAGTAAATATATAACACAACACACACACATATACACACATACACACACACACACACAAATATACACACATACACACACAAATATACACACATACACATACACATACACCCATACACACATACACACACATACACACACATACACACACATACACACACACATACACACATATACACACACATACACACATATACACACACACACAGAGAGAGAGAGAGAGAGAGAGAGAGAGAGAGAGAAAGAGACTTATTCATTATCATTGTTATTATTTTAGTTTTATAAATAGTGTCTTATGAGCAATCATTATGCCTAACACAATATAATAAGTAGTCCTTTTCTTAAGGCCTCATATGACCCAGGTTACTCTTGAAGTCTATCTGTAGCCAAAGATGAATGAATAGCCATGACCTCTTGAGCTGGTGCCTCCATCTCCACAGTACTGGGATAGCAGACTTGTGTCTTAATTCCTCACCTTCTGAAACATGGTTTTAAAATGATAAGGGGCCTCCGTGGCTGTGCAAAAACTGCAATGAGAAAACCTTATTAAACACAAGACAATGTATGGTTATTTCATTTCTAAGATTTTGAGAAAGTAAGACACTTTCCCCAAAGCTTCATTTTTGAATTTTATTCTTTATATGTTATTTATTTAAGTACTGCTTTCTAAACATTTAGGAAAATAATATCTTTTTTGCATAAGGTATCTTTGCATTTAGAGTATAAAATATATATCTCCTTGGGGCTGAGGATATAGCTTACTTAACAAAGTAATAAAGTGCTTGCTAGCATGCAGGAAGCTCTAGGTTCTATCTCCAGCAATGCCTAAAGCTGGGCACGATGCATAGCCTATAATCTCAACACTTGAGAGGTGGAGTCAAGATCACCGGAAGGTTAGACTAGTTCTCAGCTACATATAGCTATGAAGGGAGATGAAACCAGCCTGAACTACATGAGACTTAGGTGTTGCAGCTGGCAGGGAGGAAGTGGGGAGAGATTCTTTCTGTTGCCTGGACGTGTGAGCGCGTACGTGTGTGTGTGTGTGTGTGTGTGTGTGTGTGTGCGCGTACGTGTGTGTGTGTGTGTGTGTGTGTGTGTGTGTGTGTGTGTATCTATATCTATGTCTCTCTTACAGAGATTGAAAATGATATGTCCCCAATCCTGGAGCCACATCAGACTCTGGAGTATCAGAGAAGTGAGTTCATCTACAAGTCATGTGGACTCAGTATTTCCAAATGCTTAATTTCCCCGATGCAAAGGAAACTCCAGGTTCCCACACCACATTTGATTAGTTCCCACATTTGATGCTGCGTTCCTAAATCATGCCTTTGGTTGCTCAGATATGTCCTCAGGATTCATTTTTCGTTGATAGAATACTGTTCACATTTAAGATATGCTCTTGACGCTTAATTTCTAGACATCATTGCATTTAATAAAGTATGAATTGTTCATGTTACACACCAAATTGGAAGAACAGTCATAATGCTTTTAAGGCAGTCAAATTTCATTAAAATAAAAAAAAATACTACTTGAAATGAATACAGAATGCCTGAACTGAGTTGTGGGGGCAGTTTCTGGCAGATTCTTTTCCCCTGAAGGCAGGAAGTTGAGGGTCAAGTAAGGTTTTCATTTAACCAAATTTATCTGAAAGTATCAAATGTTTCCCATGAGCAGATAATTATGCCTGATACAATGTAAGAAATAGTCCTTTTCTTTTGGGTCATGCTCAAAGCACTGTTTTATATAAATTTGGTGCAAAGGCCACTCCCTCTTTGTCAATCATATCTCTTTGGCTTGGGAAAAACATAAAATCACCATCCCCCGTTTGACTTTCTTCTGTAACACTGTGATGACATGCATCCTATGACATTCCTACATGATATGTGTGCAGGCAAATGCACTGAGACCACCTCTGAGATGAAGGAGGCACACAAAGTTCTCCCCTTACCCACGAGATGGACTCCACTGGCTAGCTTGTACTGCTGTGTCACAAAAATGAAAATCATGTCTTTGTAAATTGATCTTTAGACACAATTTGAAGAACACTAGTATAACCCCAGTTGCAAAGCAGAAATCAAAGGTACAGAGACAGGAAGTTTGGCCTGGGGCTGACTCCTTCCTGACAATCAGGTCTGGGTTCCCAGTCTATTTCTTTAGCCATTTCTTTACTGCACCACTGTGGCCTTCGTGGTATGCCAAATTAACCATGAGTCATCACAGCTCAGGACAAGGGAGTAACTATCTTGGAATTTCGTGTGGTGATTAGCTTAGTGTCGCCTCCGCCGTGATCAGTGCTCTATAAAATCAGAAGTAGAAACTTGAGTTTAGTCAAGTGAAAAAACAAAATTATATTACACAAACTTCCTCTAGGGATTTAACTCAGCTCCTCCTATGGAAAGTTCCCTCACCCGGCTCAGCCTTGGTCCCTTCCTTGTCTGTGGATCTTCCTTCCTTGCCACGGTGACCATGCCCCAGCCCTATGAACCCCTCCTTGAGACAAGGGTCAAAATGCCCCACAGAATGAGAGACCATACTTCTTCTACCTTACTTTCCCTTTAAGTTTTATTTTTAATTAATTTATTATTTTTATGTCCGTTCATGTTTCTTGTTTTGTTTTTGTTTTTGTTTTTTTTTTTTTTTTGCCTATATGAGTTGATATGCATAACATACATAAAAGGCAGCACTCTTAACTTCAAATCCCTTGGGACTGGAGTTACAGGTGTTTGGATGTAGTCATGTGACTGCTGGGAACCAAACCTGAATCGTCTGCGAGAGAACAGTCTGCTAGAGAACAGTCGGGTGTTATTGACCACTAAGATGACTCTCTAGCCCATTGGTTCTCAAACTGTGGTTCGTGACTCCTTTGGGGGTATCACATATCAAATATCCTGCATCCCAGATATTTATATTATGATTCATAACAGTAGCAAAATTACTGTTGTGAAGTAGCAATGAAAAATATCATTGTTGGGGATCACCAGAATATGAGGGTACATATTAAAGGGTTGCGGCATTAGGAAGGTTGAGAGCCATTGTTTTAGCCCTTTTACTTTAATTTCTAAAAGAATAGCAACAGCAATGTTAATTTTAATCACAACAATAACAATAAACATACAAAAGCCAGAATAAAGAACATAGAATACTTGGTGCCAGCAAGATGGGTCAGCAGGTTCAAGCCCTTGCCTCTGAGCCTGACCACCAGAGATCAGCCCCTGGGACCCATGTAGTGGAAGGAGATAGAAAAATCCTGCAAATAGTCCCCCTTCTACACTGGATCCACGGTGCTCCAACTTCTGGGCACACACACATATGCATAGTCCCCTCCCCCAATAAATACATAAATGTATGAAAAACAAAACAAAAGAAAAATGTGACCTTGGGTGCCTTTCTGAAAGCTGCCTTTGTCTGCAGTACTTGATGTGGTAGAGACAAAGATAAGCACAGATTCAGGGGCACTTTCCTCACTTAGAGTGACATCTACCTCCACTGTCTATGTTCCACTGGACCATCACTGAGTGGATCATGAAGGTTCTGAAAAAGGACAGCATCAATAGCAGGCCTGACCTTGGTCCCCAGTTAAAATGACCTGTGCAGAGACCCCAGGACTCTGCAGGCAGAGGGTCTCAGTGGGTCACAGCCTTCCAGCTGTTCCCCAAAAGCGGTGATACGTCTGGAAACCTCATGGTGGTCCGGTCAACTAAACACTGCCATGCCTTGTGGGGAAGAAGCTCATTCAGCCAAGCCACTGACACACAGTCACGGAGCAAGGCTGTCGTTTGTGGTGATACATTTTGAGGTAGTTTTAAAATGCAAGGGCAGATAATCAGAATGCCTTAATTGCTATACATAGTTCATGTAAGCAGATACCTAGAGGGAACGTAGAAACTCCAGTTGCAAACTACTTCAGTTTAATCCTGAGGCTAGTTGCTTAATCTCTGTGGTTCCTTGACTACAAAGTAAAGGGAATGATAATAACCATTACCAGCTTGTGTGGGTACTTCTAGGATTTTAAAAAGCCAGTATCAGTTCCAGCCATAGGAAGGGTACTTAGAGGGGATTTTGTGTAGAGAAGGAGCTCTGGGGTACAATTCCACAGTAAAGAGATATATGTGTCTATATATACATATATATATATATATACACACATATATATGTATATATGTTTACTGTCATAAATTATAACTTCAAGGACTAGACTAGGAGAATGAAAGCGCTCCATCTTTCATTCTCTGGTCTCCTCCAATCTGCCTTGCAAAGGTAACTTGAATTGGAATGTTGCCATGGGTCTGAAAAGACATAAAGAATTACAAACAAGGACAGAGAGATGTGACATTTGCTGGAGTGGCATTTAGTAGCAAGTCCACTCTCCTTTAACACCATGATTAGTGATACAGGCAGGAGGTTGAAAAGCAAATTAATCATTTCTGTGGCTTTAAATCATATAGAAGACAGGGGGCAACAAGGATGGCATCTCTCTATCAGGAGAGCGTGGGGAGGAGAACCAAGAAGGAAATGAGATAGTAAGATTGAACGCAGTCAAGTTTAAGATTTAGATCCGAGTGACGAGGATGCCAATTCTCCCTCACTATAAACAACTGTTTTAAGCTTTTCATCTGGACTAATATTTACTGAGAGATTGTTACATGCTCAAAAATGGGGAGTCGCTAGACAAATATGCTTGCTTCTCCTTAAGTGGAACACAATCTTGTTGGCAATACTCACTGAAAACAATAAAACTCATATAGGTACAAGAATTGACATATTTGCAACATATAGATTTTATACAACTGAAGTACTTTGGCTTTTTAAAAAAATACTAGGCATAGTGTATGTAACAATAATGGTGTAAACAACGAAAGAAGTTCGAGGTAGAAGAATAATGTTGAGACTCCATATGAATAAGAAAATCCCACCAAATCTACATATATTAGGTATATATTTAAATATTTATTTTCTTTTTATTGGACACTTATGTGTGCATGGGAGTGTTGTGTGTGTGTGTGTGTGTGTGTGTGTGTGTGTGTGTGTTTATGTGTGTGTGTGTATACACTCAAGGCATCAGATAGATGAAGTTTTAGGTGATTGGCTTCACCTAACAGGGGCATTGGGAACTGTATTAGTCAGGGTTCTCTAGAGTCACAGAACTTATGGTAGTCTCTATGTAGTAAAGGAATTTATTGATGAAATACAGTCTGTAGTCCAGCTCCCAACAATCCACTCCCAAAAATGGTCGGCAGCAGCTGTCAATGGAAGTCCAAGGATCCAGCAGTTGCTCAGTCCCACAAGGCAAGCAGGCGAAGCAGAGCGAGCCTTCCTTCTTCCAATGTCCTTATGTAGGTCTCCAGCAAAAGGTGTGGTCCAGATTAAAGGTATGTCCCACCATACGTTTAATCCCAGGTGATCTTGAACTCGTAGATCTTCCTATCTTAATCTTCTGGGATTCATAGCCACGATGCCTCAAGATCTCCATGCCAAGATTCTGGTCGGAAACTTGTATCTCTCAGCCTCCAGATTAGGGCCACAGGTGAGCCTTCTAATTCTAGATTGTAGTTCATTTCAGATATAGTCAAGTTGACAACCAGGAATAGCCACTACAGGAACCAAGCTGTTGTCTTGTTGAAAAGCAGTGTTTGTAACATCTAACTCCTCTCTCTGGCTCCATATTTTATGTATTTGAAACCTATGTTTGGTTGTGCTGTCTTGCTATGAAAGTCAAAAATGGAACCTCATAGTGAGTGAGAGTTAACTATCATGCTATAACTGAAGAAAGGGGATTCATGTTAAAGCATCTTTGAACTTGAAAAAATGAGTTTATATTTGAAGTATATGTGTGTGTGTGCTATATTAACACATAAAATGTATTAATATTGTTGTTATCTATACATGGTGCAGGCATTTTCACAACCAGTGGAAGTGATAAGATTTTAATAGCATTAGCAAACATATTAGAAATTGACCTTATTCTTTTATTTTCACTCAAAGTAGATAATACACAGAAATTGCTCCCTGCTCATGTTCTCCCTAAGATTTTTTTATCCAGCTGTGACAACAATCATATATCAAATAATAATGCCAATTGATAATCACAGTTTTGTCATGCTATAAGTGAAAAGTTAAGGGCCTAGGAGGTAGGTAACTGGGATTCAATATTGAGGGCTTCTGAAATGGATTCATTCCTACTCTGGTGATCCTGGTTTAATTCTTCAAGAATGCGTTACACAGGCTAGAAAAGAACAGTGGTAAAAGGCAGAGACTTCCTATTGTATAAAGTCCAGTCATAAGAGAATCTTACAAAACAGACCATTGGGAAAAAAAAATGGCTATTCCATTGGAAAAAGTATTGGATTGCTTTAAAGGCCAGGTAACCTTAGAAGTGCTTTGAACATATTCTATCTGGCTTTTGCAAGACCTCACAGTACTCCATTGACGTTTTCTGAATTGTATGAAGCAGAGTGAGAAGTCACCAAACCTCCCCCGTGTCCTGTCCCTCTCCTCACTTCTTCATCTCATGTTAGTGTCACTCGTCACAGAGGCAGGGCTGAAGAAGGTTTTCATTTTCAAGTAGAGGACTGAGCAGCACAGCCGTCCATCTCTCGGCTAGAATATCCTCTTCTAAACCCAGGAGGATTTTACACAGCCATTGTGATAATAAACCTAATGACTACAGGAAAAATACTATTGTGTCCTGCCAAACTGCAAGTGCTTATTAAAGTTCATGCTCTCTTGCTCTGTGCATATTGTCGTGGTTGATATGAATGGAGGCTGAAAAACACATTTAAATATATAGATGGGGTTCCTCCAAATTATCTCCTATTAATTGACTGCCACTTCTTCAAGTTAATTTGATTTTGCCTTTAGATTAAAAAGCCTTGGATTTTTATCCTAGCATTAGAATCTGCAAGCCTGTCCAATGGGTGGCAACTGTGCTCAATGGTCAGAACCCGGAGAGTGCCCATCTTTTCATCTGATATTTGTCATACCACCTGGACTCTGGGCAGGAGCACTTCATCCTATCTTTGAAAAGAATTCTACTGTTTTTGTTTTGTTTGTAGCATTGATTATATTGAAAACTAAAGAAGGAATCCCAGCAGGGCTGCCTCCGCTTGGGCCTCTACACAGCAGAAAAGAATGCATGTAAAGCAAGCCAATGAGTTGTTGGAGGGCTCCAGGGGTTGCAAGGAGAACAGGCAGCAGGCTAAAGGCTCAGGCTGGAGGGGGTGGGAGGGAAGGTAGGTGCTTCAGAAGTGACTCCCCTGTCTTATTTGAATGCAAGCACAGCAGAGAAGCCATTTCTTCCTTCTCCGTTGATTCTTGCTGGTTAAGATTCAAAGTGACTAGAGAAAGATTTCTACTCTCTGAGTCTTGGTGTCACGGTTGTGTACCAACCAACAGAGGCCACAAAACATAGACCACTATGGACAATGTAGGACAGTGAAAGAGCAAGAGGAATAGCCTATAGGTTTCCATCTTCCACAAGTGGCTTCGTGGGCTCTCCCACCCACCTGGCATGGTCTATAGAACAGGTAATATTTCCAAAGGGAAATCAAAGTGTTATTGGGAAGATAGGATCCATGTGAATATTCAGTAGAAGAGAATAGTCCAAGTCCCACCCTCAAAAAGTGTACACGGAAATCCATTGTGAATAGAAAGAATTTGAATTTTTCTTGGTCTCTAACTTGCTGGTGACCTTAGGTATATCATTATTCTCTTTGCTTTTTATTCTCTCAATTACTCAACTTGACAATCTCATGTTTTCACATGTATGCTAGTATTTATGTATTGTGTATGTGTGTGTCTTTTACAGGATATTTGTCAAGTTCAGAATACAACTTGTGGAGTCTGTTGTCTCCTGCCATGCAGGATCCAGGTATTAAACTCACGTCATCAGTCTTGGCAATAAGTGCCTATACCTGCTGAGCCATCTCAATGGCCCTGCCAACTTTAAGTTCTAGGTTTCTCTAAGAGGTTGGAAAGCTTATTGACAATAACATACACAACTATCCTTTGAAAAGGTTCTGGGTAAATATAGAGTGGTCTGTGGATGATGCACTCAGAGTCATCTTTTGTAGGTAGTGTGTACCTCTGTGCAGGTACTTCAGACTTGCAAGGCCCCTCTTCCTTTTGAATTTTGATGCTAGAGTAAATGGGACGGTAGCATCCTCCCATCACTATGTATCTTGATGGAAACCATAATCATCCTGAGAGTCATATTGTCTCGTATTTACTGAGTGTTCTCTGTGCACTGAGCTCTCATCCAAGCTTGTTTCTAAGTCTAACTGATCTAATCCTTACAGTAGCTCTACACCTTAATTGCTCTGCATATTTCTATCATATGCACAAGTAAAGTGAGACACACAAATGCATCAGATATACCTGTCATTAACAACAACATTCTTCCTGTTCTATACCTCACTAACAATGTGTTTTCTTTTATAAATGAGATCTTATTGATTGAAAATCAGCACAAACATTTCTGATCATACACAGTTCTTAACACATATATTAAAAATTCACAGACCATGTATTGCATTTCTTTTTAAAACAATGAACCCAGGACCAGTTTACCACTGGAGTGAACCTTGAACCTTGGAGGCAGATTTTTTTCCTTAAGAGAAACTGTTGATGATACTTAAACAATCTTTTTTTCTCCTTTGCTTTCTTGCAAAATTATTAAGATTAATGAAGAAATGTTGGCACAATATTTGAAAGAAAGCTTCTGGTAAATACAATTATAGTACAACATTTTCATAATAATGGGATATACTATTTTTATCCTCTTGTTCTCTTTAATTACTCTTCCAAGCCTAGCTTGTAATAAACTTATTTTCCTAAACTAGTCTTCAGAACAATTGTTACTTCTTTAATTGAAGTGACAATCTATTTATCCAGTATTTGTATTTACTTTTATCTAAGAATCTATCACAGTCATTGATTCTAATGTCAAGTGTAAACTCTTGTATTCACTGTGAAGGTTAGTGAATTAGGTCTGCAAAAGACTAAATGCTTGTGCTGGAGAGATAGCTGAGTTGGTGCCTGCTGTACAAGTATGAGGCCCTGAGTTCAAACCCCAGCACCCATATAAAGGCTAGATGTGGCAGCATATGCTTGTAAGCCAGCACTAGGAAGATAGAAGCAATAGGATCTCTGGAGCTTACCAGCCAGTCAATCTACCTGAATCGGGGAGTTACCCAGTCCTAGTAACATACTATGTTTATAAACAAAAATGAAGCTGCTCAGGTAACTTGTGTAGTACCTGGTAAACTACACAAGATATACTTCCAGCCTCAGTACACACGTACACACATGAATAGACATCACCACCTCCAAGTGATTAAACAGTGTATCAAAAAAAAACAAAAAAAAAAAAAAAAACAAAACAAAAAAAAAAAAAAAACAAAACAAAAAAAACGAGGTGAACCCTGAGTAGGTAGAAGCTCTGATAGGATTTGGGGAAACAAACCAAGCAATCCTGTGATAAAATGTTAGCTACTCCCATGGTAGAGATAATGTAGTCTTTCCTAAGTAAAGAGAGAAAGGAAATGAAAGGAAGTGATCTGGGAAGAATCCCCTCGATATCTTGTCACTCACCCAAAGGCCTGGTGATAATTGAACGTTGGAGGCATTTGTAAGATCAGACAGATTGTCACTTCCGAGAGAAGCCACATCTCTGACAATGGAGTGTCAGTCACAGTCTCCAGACACGCAGGCAAGGTGCTTTACTAATGTCAATGTGCTAAACCTCAATTATCAGAAAAGATAGTGAGAAGTTATAAGAGCTGGGGCTAGAAACCTTCATCCATAAGACAGAGTGTAAGACAACCTGTGATACTTCCAGAGTTCCCTGTTAGCAAGATAAAGATGGAGTGTGGTCGAACAGGCCTAGAGCCTTGGGAGAAAAGTAATTCCTAAAAAAAGCTTTAGAGTTGCCTTCAGGAGCCTATGAAGAACCTCTCCTAATTTTATTAACTAAGAGAGTGAGACTGTTTCTGTTTCTGTATAGTGGGCTTCCAAGTTTAAGATGTTTTCAAACATAAGTGAACACACACGTGTTCTACCTTTATTCCTCCAAGTCACACTTGAAAATTAATTTTTATAGATCTCTTCCCCAGCTGAGATCAGAAGGTCTTATGGAAACATTAGACACAGGTAACAGGTTGATATGTCCCTACTGTGATGAGAACTCACAGTTGGTCTGCTAAATTCAACTACAATGCTTATCTTATAGAAGGAGAAAGAGTATACATTTATGCAAGAATAGAGGGTAGCCAAATGTGACACAATTTCAGATGATTACAGGGTTTGAATGACCACTGTAAAACATCTCCTATGGCACATGCCCTTTATCTAAAGATTTATTTCAGGTATAATGAGTACTCCATTGGGACTAATAAAATAGTCAATAACACTATTTGGATGCTCTATTAAAGCAATATAGTAGATTGATCTAAAGGGTGTTCCATTGGGAAGAGAGAACCTCAATCAATCTTTCAACAACATTAACTGGATGGCTGTGGTGAGTGCACTTTGCTTGGTGGTTGGATGTGGATCAACCATGAAACATAGTCATGGACCACATCTGACTCCTGGTTAGTGCTCAGTTAATGTTTGCAGACTGAAGGGGAAAAATGAATTTACAATTTCTTGATGACTGTGAGTTTCTTATAACAGATGCCAGTGTCATGGTGAATTTGCAAAATCTTTCCTCATAATCTTGAAATAACCATTTATTTTTATACTAAAGGTGGATTGATAGAGAGGGTCAGGGTGCATTCTCATGGCTAAAAGTGACGGGACAGGAACTTGAGCATTGGTTCAATTCTTGTTCCGCCAGGATAGTGTTCATGGAGTGCTTAGACATTCTATTGTTGCATTCTTGAAAACTATGCAAAGCCTTTATCTTTGTATCTTCCCCTCTCCATTCTCTTCTCCTCCTTTCTCCTCTCCTATCCTTTCCTGTACAGAGGATCGAGCCTAGGACCATTTTCACGCTAGGCAAACCTTGCACCTCTAAGCCAAGTGTTTTTCATCTTGTCAAATACAGTATATAACCAGTCAGCTTAGCTTCACCCCAACTTTAAACATCATGTGTACAGTTGAGTGGAACCTGGGTGGCAGCAATCCCCCTGCGATACCATGACTGGGGAGGTCTCTTTAGGAAGAGACATTTGTGATCAGCATCACTGGAGGAGACTGTTGTAAGTGTGTCAAAGACTGGGTGCTGGGCTTGCACGGTGCCTTCTCCTTTCACTGTGACAACACTAGACAGCAAGGAAGAATTAATTACTCCAGGGTCCTCTCTGCATATTTCCTATGAGGCTACCCCATAAGCTGCAGACTGAGAACAACAGGCTGAATACCTTAGGCCAATGCTCCATGCTGAGTTGATGTCCAGCAGCTCATTTAGATCGTGAACTGTTTGTCAATACTGACAATTAGTGGTCTAAAGATTGCATTGACCACATGACAAGAATCAATATGGGCAGTACTTGTTAGTTACTTACCGCCAAGTGTATTAAAGCCTGTAGATTTCTTATAAATCCTTCAAGCCATGGTGCTATGATCCTCTAGACAACATGCATCGACACATCAGTAAATCCTTTTGACAAGGCTGATCTGTGAAAATCAATACCAGTTTATCAGCTTTTCTCATGTAGTCTTTTATTTATTTATTTGTTGGGGGTACAGGCCATCAGGGGTTTAAGATCATTTCACAAAGCCAAGAACCAACATGGCTTAGGTACAGGACATGCAGCCACTGAGCCTGATGGCTGTGACCCTGATTAAAGTGATTTGTTCAAAGAATCTGTGCAGATCCTGAAGGAGGAAAGAGATCCACTGACTGACATGGAGGACAACTGCCAACACTTAAGAGGAGTGAAACACTGAAGCCAGGTGTCACTGTGCCCACCAGTGCCTGCTCTGTATTCTATTATCTTTGCCTCTGAGAAAATGTCCTGCCTCTTTCCAGGCCAGCATTTCCTCTATTCCTGGACCTGTTGAGTAGTGGAGCTTGTGTGTGTGTGTGTGTGTGTGTGTGTGTGTATGGTAGACAGATTTCCTGGGCTTATTACTTTTGTTTGGTTTAAGCTATGTTCATTTATGAAACTCATGTGTTAGAGTGAGTTGTAACACTATGATCTGTGAGTGTCTATATCTGCCATGTGGGGTCAGGTTAAACATTGGGTGACTTTCTTCCATGGGATGATGCTGGCTCCTCCCATTTGTAGTTCTGCTGTGGTTTAGGGTTTCAGTGATCCTAGACTTTCAGCCTGGGTAAGAATTGAGAGAATGGAGAAGAGAAGGAGGGAAACTATTTGTGTGAAAGCTCCACTTGGAAACACATAATCACATATCTTATAAGCTTCTGTTCTTCTGGTGACAACTTGGTCCAGGACCTTAAAAATCAAGACCATTTTCAACACCATTTCTTTAGGTCTTATGCAAGTGGCAATTCCCTTTTGCTATGATAAACAGTTTTTCATCAGAGAGAGCAGACAACTGGTCTACACGCCATTAGGACTTGGTGCAGGCTGCAGCATCCTGTCCTTGGGGTGCAAGTATGAAAGCTTACGTAGCTGTGGGGCATCAAGTAGCTAGCGACTGAGTTGACAGTCCCCATGTCCCAGACTACAGAATGTGCTCATGTTGCAGAATGTTTCCAGGTTTTCTCCTTGCCACTAGCCTCCCTGGGAAGCCATGCTATGTTGTAAACCTTTGTTTCTCTGGACTTCACAAACCTCCACTTTTAGCCTAAGTGTTGCATAGTCTGTATCCTACATCCCTCCCACAACGCCTGTTTTCCATAGCAGTGAAGGAGTCTTAAGGGATGGGGGAAGGTAAACGGATTTATAATGATCCCCCGTTCATTTTCTGAGATTTAAAATAGGTGCCTAGAAGAAGATGGCTGATCTCCACTGTGGGCTCCAGGCTTTGTGAGTCCTTAGTAAAATCTGCTCATGGCTACATTCGTTTCCAGGATTCTTTGCCAGCTTCCTTTCTTCAAACTCTTACAGAGGCCTTTGCTCACAGCCACACTTGTGTTCTGCTGAGACCAATAAAATTGTATCTATCTCTCTCTTGAGGAAGTGCAGTCTAGAGTCACATTTGAAATACAGAGACAAGAGGAATTGTGGCTGGCATTTTCCTGTAATTAATGATTCTAGAATTTTCTTAACTTAAACAAGAAATGCCTCCAACTGTAATTTGTTGTGTTTCCTGATTTTTTCCTGTTTCTATTTTCTTCCTCCCTTTATAGATATTTTTGATGGCTTTTTTATGATTTAGTACAAGACATTGATTGTCTAATAGTATTTTTTCCCTCTCTCTGTTTGTGTTTGTGTGTGTGTGTGTGTGTGTGTGTGTGTGTGTGTGTGTGTAGGAATGCGCTTGTGTGTGCTTGTCCTCAGTGAGACTCCTGACACAGATTGAGATAGCAAAGTACTTTGTAAACAGACTAACTTTGTCTTTTGTATGTAAATTTAAATATTTAAACTCAGAGAGAAAATATCCTCCTTGACAGGAAGTACATTTTCCATGCAGTCTCTTGGCCAGTGAGTCTCAGCCTTCCTAATGCTGTGACCCTTACACAGTTCCTCATATTCTGGTGACCTCCAACCATAAAATTATTTTGGTTGCTACTCCATAACTATAATTTTGTTGCTCTTATGAATTGTAATGGAAATAGCCAATATACAGATGATCTTAGGAAACTCATGTGGAAAAAAATCATTAGACCTCAAAGGAGTCACCACTGCTCTTCTCAGGATTTAGCTCTTAGGAGTATCCAAGATTTTCTTTGTACCATGCATGGCAGATAGGTGGATATCTGGGAGAAAATGAGCAAATCAAAACAAGGCACAGGGAAGAGAAGGCTGATGGTGGCGGCAGGCCCCTTAGCCATTTTAGTCTTATACACACAATATTTACGGACTAGTCAGTGTTGGGGGATGGCAGCAGCTTGTGTCTTTCTCTAGCTCACTTGGCCCCGAGAATCACAACAAAGCCTGGTCAGAGTTTTTTTGTGGTGTAGCAAATGAAGTAGTTCATTAGCTGTAAGCAGCCCATAATCATTCCTGAATTGCCAATAGCTACTATTCCTCAGGGAACCGTATGCCGGCAAGGCTGCCACTGAAGTAAGAAGAAAGGGAGATGCAGAGCAAAGAAAGAGTGAGTGAAGGCTGGCTTCCTCAGCCTCAAGGAAGGGGTGGCTCTGCAGGACACACAGAGCTGAGCTTTTCTCATTGTGCTCTATCCTGGTCTTTCGGCTATTTTTAGCATCTAGCATTATTCCTGGTTAGAAAGATGACTTCAGTTATTATCCATGATTAATTAAAGCCATATGGCTCTTAAACTATTCTATGTGTGCCTATAATAATGATAATTATAACACCATAACTGTTTACATTTTTCAGTGCGAGATTACATTTACTTTAACCTTGCAAAATACACAAGGCAGGGATTTACAGTCCATTCTTTTGATGGGATAAGGAAATTATACACATATGCTAAGCTTATATTGCAGGAGTAGAGATTTTTTAAAAAATAGAGCTACAACCACAAGTCAGAAAGACTTGTTAATCTAGTTCCAGGATGGATCTGATCCAGCCCTTAAAATAATATTGTAATTGTTCTATCCATGGCTTTTGCTAGCAAAAATATTGGAAATACAGAAATACTAATAAATTTCAATCTTCAGTAATGAAAAAAGAAAAGTACCAATAGCTGCCTTCACCACAGTATTTTACTAAACACTTTTTATTCCTTTAGTGAACATGCACAGAAATGCCACAAGAGAGGCCCTGTGATTGACATGATTTTACAGATGAGAATATGAGGGGGAGGGAAGGAAAAGTAGTCTTCGCTTAGCAGCACAGTTGAAAACACAAAGAGGCACTGGGAAGGCAACCCAGCCTTTCTGTCTGCAGAGCCCAGACTCCCAAGCCCAGTGCAATATTCTTGCCATACCAAACACTTCCAATGTTTAGGCAAGAATTTTCAAGGTGTTTGCAGCCTTGAGGATTGAAGTTAAAGATTCAAGATTGCAGGGTCTCTCTTCAGAGTCGTAATGATCTCCCTCAGAAGGAGTTTTCACCCAGGAAGTGATTGGTTCTTTGCTCTTCTTATAGGTGCCAGAATAAGAATATGCTAACATCCCTTGTCTATATCATTTCATAATATTTGTATATAACTGATTCAAATCTTTTACATATACCTCTTGATTCCGTCTTGATTACTTCAAAGAGTGTGTATACTGTAAAGATTGTTTCTATACAGTATTGCTTACTGAAAGGCTGCATGAAGTACAAGTCTATACATGTTGAATACAGATGCATTTATTCCCTTTAACCACGAATGATAGAATTCCAGCATAAAGAACTCACAGATATGGAGGACTGACAATATGTAGAGACCAGATCACCAGGGCAGTGTATCTGCCACTGGCTGCCCACTAAAAAGGCAGGGCTGCCTCCCTGTCCAGCTAGCTGTTCATGCTGTATAGAACTCAGTGTAGCATAATGGACATTTCTTTGTCAACTCAGAGGCACATGAAGAGCATAGATATGAAGGCACCCTGATCATTGTCCTCAAGGAGAGGGAGGGACAAATGAACAGATCATTGCAAGGCTCTCAGAAAGTGCCTTGGTGCAGTGCTCTGATGAGACTAGGGAAGGGTGGCACAGTAGAGATCCATATGTAGAGTAATCAGGAACCAAAACAAGTCGGATATGGGTTGAAGTCACGTTGGAGTCAATGGATATCTCAGAGATGCTGGGGAAATTATGTTTCTTCCCTGCGTCATCATCTTGAATCCTGTAAAATGAAGAGCGGAGTACTGCTTTCACCGCACTTGGCAATTTCCTGAGGCATCTCCCTATGAAACCTATCACAGAGTATGGGTTTGGTAAATGTAATGATAACAATAATAACCATTCTGACAGCTTCCTGGGGGCCGTGAGACTTCATGACAGCATCATGGCCAATTGTGAAACAAAGAAGAGTGGCTGAGTGCCTGAGAAGTGAGGGCCAAAAACTCTCACACCACAAACCAGCAAATTCAAAGTCACAGAACAATTCCCTCTCTGGCACAGTCCCCAGAAAACAGGCTGGCAACTGACTACCTTTCCTCTTCCCTATGATGGCTTCTCCCCCTGTATGTTCCCACAAACAGCCAGAGGAATCATTTTTCTGTGCAGCAATTGCTACCCTGGCATCCTTCATACCGATAGTGGCTCCCAATTGCCTCTTGAATAAGCTTGAATCAAATGGATCACAAGTTTCAAACCTCCATGTCCCAAACAGACTATCTCCTATCTCAGTTCTTTCTCCATGACCTGAAACTTCAGTTCACTCAAATCAGGGTCAGAAGTCTGACCATTGTTCTTTACCTGCCTCCTCCCCCCAGGGGAAGCTGAACTGTGCATAAACATTTGATAAAGTTTTCAGTGTGTATGCTTGTGTGTGTGTGTGTGTGTGTGTGTGTGTGTGTGTGTGTGTGTGTTAACTGACAAGGTTTAATAAGGTTTAATAAAAACTGGTGGACAAAAATTATGACTCCAAGCCAAGAACCCATATATATGTTTGCCAACAAATAGATGAGTGTTGTTATCTTACCTGTATTTAAAAATGTTAGAATCAAATCTAGTGTTGATGTACTGGATCTCATCAATACAGTGGGATCCTAGCCTGAATATAACAATAATTGCTTTTTATGGAATAATTAGGATTGGGTGAAATGAAGAGCCCACATGGCTCTCCGTGTCTCTGTGTCTCTCTTTCACTTTCTTTCTCTCTTTCTCTCTCTCTCTCTCCCTTCTCTCTTCTCCCCTCCTCCCTGCCAATTGAACACACAGAGGAAAGGTGGCATTGTAGGCAAACAGGAAGAGAGCCCAGAGGAGACTCAACTGTGCTGGTGCCGTGCTTGGACTTCATACTGGGTTGCTTAAGCAACAATACTACCCAATCTGTTGTACTTTTTTTAGAATGTGGACTTAGCTGACAGGTATTTAGTTTTATAGTTTGTAATTACTATAAAAAGGAAACAAACAATAAACAAGTAAATCCAGAAAACTCTAGACTCCCTTCTCCAACAGTTGCCTGAAAGTAAGTGGAAAGTGCCCCGCCCCCTGCCCCGCCTCCCCAGTACACTGGGAACATCACTGCACCACAGGCCTCTCTAATTCCTATTGCACAGCTGTGTGTGGCAAGCCCCCCTCAGCCCTGACTCATGCATGTGTGTCTTCCCAAAGGCCAGCATAGGTGTGGACTTTTTAGTTTTGGTGTAGTCATCCTTTCTGTGTAGATAATGTACTTCCATTGATGAAAAACCACTGCTTGTATTGTGTGAACCAAACACAATAGCAATAGCATGTTAGTAATTACTCTTAACTCTGTCAATAGCGCTGTATATAGGGCAGCTTAAGAGCCTTAATTCCATTTAACTTGTCGTTTTTCATTTTGTTTACCTCTGCAAAGGGTGCTTTATAAAATGTCTGTTCTTGTTGTTTGTCTTCATTCCATCCTTTCTTTCTATGTATGTGTATGCTTACACACACACACACCATAAATAATCATTTTCTAAAAATATTCAATTAAATGATAAATCAATTCAGTGTTCAGGAATGTGACTTTCATAACTTCAACAGTAATTCTTAGAGAGAAAATCGATCGCCATGGACTCCTTTTTTTGGTTTGTTTTCTTAAAACGCAGCTTATGTGGAAAAGACCAGAATATATATACATTTCTTACCCTATATTCTTAAAGAGATTGATCCATTTGAATGAGAAGGTGACTTCAAGCCCAGGGTGTTTTCAGATCACTGATCATGGAGGTGAAGCAACTACAAACAGATTGGTCATTTAGCTATTTACTTGAAGAAGTCAAATTCTTATGTGTATATTGTGTTGCAAGAAGTGTAATACCAAGCAGCAAATGCAGGAGCCCCTTCTCTGTAACTACAGTAACTAACCTGAGGTGAGGAACATAAGAAAATAGCGTTTTTTAGTTTCAAGTTTTGAATATTAAAAGTCCACACAGTATGATGCAGGCTCCAGTGAGGACACCCTGCTGTGTCTTGGAAGATGGCAGAAACAACAGAGAGAGAGAGAGAGAGAGAGAGAGAGAGAGAGAGAGAGAGAGAGAGAGAGAGAGAGAGAGAGAGAGAGAGAGAGAGAGAGAGAGAGAGAGAGAGAGAGAGAGAGAGAGAGAGAGAGAGA
>JADRCD010208137.1:14112-25460 GCA_019843815.1 Montemys delectorum | reverse complement strand
GAGAGAGAGAGAGAGAGAGAGAGAGAGAGAGAGACAGAGACAGAGAGAGAGACAGAGAGAGAGACAGAGAGAGAGACAGAGAGAGAGACAGAGAGAGGGACAGAGAGAGGGACAAACAGAGAGAGACAGAGACAGACAGAGACAGACAGAGACAGACAGAGACAGAGAGAGAGATCATATCATGACCACAAAAGCCATAATAGTTTCATGATAGTAAAACGCATCCAAACCATTGCTTCTGATGACGTAAGGACCATGGCACACCCCTTCCAGGGACTCATAGCACTTATCACACACAGAAGATCAGATTTCTAACACTCTTGAGAGACACCATGTCCAAAACATAGCAACAATCAAAGAACTACACTAGATGTTTCCTGGGTTTGATATTATGTCAAACCCAGTTTTTATTGGTACGCATTGTTATTTCAGTTTCACAGATGAGAAACCTGAGATGAGCACGGCCAAGCAGCAGTGAGAGACAGCACAGAAGAGTAGCCCAGCTGTTCTTCCTCTAGTCCAGCGCTTGTACATTTTTTCTTGTTCTTGCTGTACTCTGTTGAGGGGCTATTTTACTTGTGAGGCTAAAGAAGATTTTTTTTCCCAGCACTGATGTCAGTGCCTAATTTTTTACTCTTTCTCCTGTGAACACACACTGTTCACACTCCTCTGTGGAAATGAGTGTGCATGCCTACCTGAAAATCAGAAGACAACCATTCAGAGAGACAGCCTGACCTTCCTTCTTGTTTGAGACGGGCTTTATTTACTGCTTTTTCCATTGTATAAGCCAGTGAGCCTGCGGGCATCAGGAGCCTTTTCTCTCTCCACTTCCCATCTCACCATAGAAATACTGGGACAGGTATTTGCTCTTCTCTTTGGGCTTTTCCGAAGAGCGTAGAGATTCAAACTCAAGTCCTCACACTTGTATGGCAAGTGCTTTTCCACATGGGGCCATCTTACTGTCTGCCCATTTAATTTAAATTAAAAGTGAACTCTGTTCTGTGGTTAAATCCCCCTTGAGAAGTTGAACTCTGACCCCTCTGTGTTTTGACTGCTTGTTTTGTTTCATCCTCTTTCAAGATAATTAATTCTTTGATAATTTCACACAATGGGTTTTTATCACATTCCTCCTTTCCTCAGCTCTTCCCAGACCCATACCTTCTTTACTATCCATCCAATTTTATGTCCTCTTTTTAATTGTATTTTTCTAAAACCCATCAATTTTGATCTGTGCTATGCATATATCCATGTATTCCTGGGTAAAGAAAACTGACTTTCTCCCAGCAGCTATCAGTAGCAACAGCATCCCATTTTTCTAAAATAATATACATTTTCATTTGTTCTCCCCTATTCCCAAAGAAACACTCTTTAAAAGATTTTAACATAAGTGCAACTATCCTAGAAAGTCAGTATCTCCCCTACTGGCATAACTGGCAGCTAATAACTGGCATATTTACCTAGCTGAGTCCAAAGAAGTTGATGAATTGGGTAATTTGAGTCCAAAGCTTTGTACATAGGTCTGGGGGATTTCAAGCTGAAAGGGGATACAAGCAAATGGTGGGTAAACACAACCAATATGGGTTAGTGACTAGGGAGTCAATAAGAAATAATAACATCTGTCCAAACCTAAGCTATGGCTGATAGAGTCCAACAGAGTCCTAAGTGTGGGCTTCAGAAAATGTCTCCAAGATGACAGCCTTCTGAAGTCTTTGCTCTAGACAATGGTTTGTTTCCAGAGCCAGAGGTAAGGCCCTCTGGGCTAGATGAAGACACCTACTTTGCTTCAACTAAAACGTTGTAGGACTCAGAGAGACTGGTATTCAGTGGGTCAAGAGCTAGCTAGCCTCAGCAACTGGAGCATAAACCCAGTGTTGATGTCAAACACTACTGCCCTACAAGCACAGGGTCCCAGGTTCAGGTCTGCTCATCACTTCCTGGCTGTGTGACTTGGAGAAACTCCCTTGGGTTTGTGAGCTAATTGGTTACTTTAGAGTATCGGGGGGGGGGGGGGGGGGGAAAGATAGTAGTAACGTAAGCCTGTGCAACTTATTACCAAACAAATGCATGCAGTTTGCTAAGAGTTTGGGCTCTGACCTGTGTTCTGGACTTTATCCTTTCCCTGCCACTGTGTTGTCATATGACTGTGGAAAAGTCACATAATGTGTCCAAATGTCTCTTTGATTCTCAAATTGAAACAGAACCTACACTGCCACCTCCAGTTCTCTGGGGGGGGGGGGAGATGGTCAGGATGGGTGATGGTGAATATTCAACACATCCAGCTCAGTGTATACCCCTTTGTAAGCCTGGAATATATTTTAGTGTCTGGATTTTTGTACTTGTTTTTGGCACCGTCATAGTACCTGAGCATATCTCTTTAAGCAG
Organism: Montemys delectorum; assembly: GCA_019843815.1. Lineage (NCBI taxonomy): Eukaryota > Metazoa > Chordata > Mammalia > Rodentia > Muridae > Montemys > Montemys delectorum. The sequence continues at coordinate 23,078 of JADRCD010208137.1, read as the reverse complement.
ATCTGAGTTGTTTCCTGAAAAACGAATATTTTACAGCAACAGGAAACAGCTCTTCACCGAGCTGTATCCCAGCTTTATCTGTGGCACCCCTTCGGGTCACTTATAGCCACACCCATCCCATGATCCCACCACACTCAGGAAGAATCAAACCAATGTCCTGACTCCAGCCAGGCTTTTCCGTCTTTTTGCCTGGGATCCTGCTAGCAAGCTTCATTCATTTTCATGAGGCACAGGAAATAGCATTGAACAATAGACAGGCAGGCATACAGCTCCGCCTGATGCCTTGTGTTCACCACTGCTGGGTTTTGTCAGAAAAGGATAAGAAGGAGGGAGCCTGCACACTTCACTTTATCCCACTTTCTCCACAAAGTGGGATCCTGGCTGGAAGGCTTGAGCTCACTGCAGAGAAGAGTCTTCTTGGTGGTGATGGGGCGGGGGTGGGGTGGGGGTGGGGGTGGGGGGAGGCAGTGGAAGTAGCTATGAACCATCCCTAAGGCTTGCTTAGATTCTGACCTCTTCTGTCAACACCATCCAACTAATTCACCTGTGTGCCACCATGAAACCAATGATGCTAACAAATGCAGACCACAGCCTCTTCTGTGAGCACTTTGGAAAGAGAGAGCAGAAAATCGGGCTGCCTTTCGGGAATCATGAGGCCTTATACAGGATCCTAGACCTCCATCAGGAGCTATTAAATGGGATTGAGGTTAGAGGTGGGGCAGGCATTAGGGGAGGATCCTCAATTTACCTCTTTCCTCACAGCAGCTTCTCAGCATTGATTGCCTTTTCTCCAGGTTGTGGCGAAGTAGGTGGGGCTCAAAACATATTTTATTTCTACCCCTGAAATGTAGAGTTTGTATATATATTTTAAAGGACCGCTGTGGAGTTCTAGATAGACTAATCCAATTTTATAATTCAATTTCCTAGGATGAATGATGGAAGATGACTTTGACTAGCTCTGTGTAGTTCTGTGAAGGACACCTTAGGACACTGGGTCAGAGCTTAGTGACCTGTCCTGTGGTATGTTTTCTTGAGGCAATACATCCAGAAGTGTGCTCGCCTTTCTCTCTGTTTCTTAGCTTGGGAGGGATCGCCCTCCCCTTTGGCACTCCAGATGGGTTCATAGATGTCCAGTTTTATTTACTCTAGGTGTATCCCAAGTACTGAGCACATTGTCTCAACTTTTATACTGTAAAAGTCCAAAAGGTATCAATTCAAGAAAATGCAGGATATTCCAAAATTCCAATCTCTGAGTCTTCCATTTCATTTTCTTTCTCGGTTCTGCAACTCCCTGTTGCTGTAGGGAGAGAAATGAAGTCTAGTATAAAACGGGGTATAGGCCACCCATGAGCAGAAACCTGAGTTTATGAAGGAAAAGAGAAAAGGGAAGGCAGGGAATGGGGGGAAAATTGTTCTATTTATCTGCTTCCTCTATTCCACCTGCATGGGAGATGGGCTCTGACCATATTGAGACTTCTTATCAATGAGAGAGGAAGGCAGCATGGACTTAAGTACTGTGGACATCACTTTTCTTGGCCTTTGAGACTAGTTCAGCCCTCATTAGCTCCAGGCCAGGCTGGTACTTTGAGTTTCCCTGTGCAACATGAAGCCAGTAGGGTCTGCAGGCATCGTGTTGAATCTCTGAGGATTCCACAGCACTCTGTAGAACAGGGATACCTGTTTCTGCTTCATTCAGTCTTTTGTAGTATTTAATTATTCATATATAATAGCCTTGCTTTAATTCTTTCTTTCTTTCTTTCTTTCTTTCTTTCTTTCTTTCTTTCTTTCTTTCTTTCTTTCTTTCTTTCTCTCTAATTGTGCACTTGGCTGACAGATGAAACGTAAAAATCCCCTCAGTTTAATGCTGAATAAGCAGTGAAGAATGTCTGTCACTGGGCAGACTGCAAATTGCCTGCTTCCCAGGCCAAAGCCAAAGGAAGAAAAGAACCCAGGGACTTTTGCAGATTTTAAGTGGAAACTGGACTTGGAGGACCATGTGTTTCTTAGAGCGAACACTAAGCAGAGAAAGAGCAGTGAGATGTTCACCCTTATGAGATGTGGAAAGATGGAGACTAAGGTCTTTGACTCTACAACAAAGTTGGCCCCTCCATCAAGACTTCCTGGGAGATGATAATCATTGGCCATAAAGGTATTCGCAAAACTGCAATGTAGACGAAGATAAATTTTGGAAGCTGTGCTGTCTGCTTTTAGTTTCTTCCTCGTACCTGCTGGAATTTCCATTCCCTTCATGGATTCTGTTCTGGTGGTCCTCTTGTTTCTTGCCATTACTCAAAACCTTGACTTTAAGCTTCTAAGATAGCCTGACCCCATTGTTCTCTGGGTATGTGCCCTGCACAAACTCTTCTTTGTTTGTGTTAACTCAGAACTATAGAGTGTGAACATATTTACGTTGTAGACAAAGCACTTACAGAAAGTCCTCAAAAATTCTTGGCTGAGCAATGGTCTATTAGTATGGTGTTTGTATTTAAGCACAAGAATCCACATTCCACACTCTCTAAAACCCAAATGTCAGATGCAGTGGTGCACATCTGTAATCCCCGTACTGTAGAGGCAGAAGCAAGAGAGTCCAGTGGCTCCCTGGCTAGCCAGCCAAGCCAAATCCAGTTTCAGAGAGAGAGAGAGATCCTGCCTCAAAAATAAAGTGAAGAATGATTCAAGAAGAGACTCAACACTGATGTCTGGCTTCGACATGTATGCATCTACTCACAGATACACACATAATACATTATGCATGTAAATCCCCAAGAAGTCATAATGAAACTCATGTGCTTTGAGCAGTTCATCTATCACACCAGGGTTTCACAACATGCTAGCTAACATCTGATCCCATTTTATAGCACATGAAACCAAGATATAGTTAAATAAAACAATCTTCCCTCGATTATACAGCTTTTAAATGATAATGGTTATATATGAACAATCAGGTTAGCTCATTATGAACCATGATGCCCAGAGCCACTCTAATGAATGCTAGCTACTACAACTATTATTACTGTTCTTAAGTATTCCAGAGAACAGTAGGGCCCAAGAGAATGTAATAGCTCTTCAGTTCATTAGGCATATTAATTTGGAAAGATTCAGAATGTATCTAGGCATATTAAAATATTAGAAAAGTCCAGTGGAAAAGAAATATTCTTAAAAGCAGACTTCCTGTAGTATACACTTAAGGTTCCTACAAAACTTTCAAAGAGCATAGAGAATCCTTATGCCCTAGGCTCCCAGTTTCCATTATTGTTAAGAGTTCTGACATTGGTTCTAAACCATGTGCTGGCATGGTAATATTAGCTACAATCCATCCTGTGTTCAAATCTATTCAGCGTTTTTGTATGTGTGCATGTGCATGTGTAGGAATCTAGATTTCTAACTGGGATGCCTGCCACATTATCATTATGTAGCTCTCTTGGCTAGGGCAATATTTGAGACATTCCTTGTGATTTCTAAAGATTTTATTTCTTTATGTGTATGTATCTCTGTGCAGGAAATTGTGTACATGCGTATATTTGAATGCACATACCTCTGCTTGTATGTGTGCATGTATTTGAAGGTGAGAAGATAGCAAATGCCATCGGGTGTTCGCCCCATCATTCTCTGCCTATTTCCTTGAAGCATGATCCCCTCCTGACCCTGGGCCTCCTTCTTCTCCATTAAGTTGGAAGCCATAAAAATCCCAGCAATAGTTATAGGTGTCCTTAAGACGATTCACTTGTTACATTGTTGCTGTGATCCATCCTCTGCTCCTTATGGTTACACAAGAAGTATATTCTTAACCACCGAACTATCCCACTAGTGACATTGCTTGGTTTTGGTGGCTGTGTGGTTATGAGAAGGGATAGTCTCCATATGCCCCAGTTTAGATATGTCTGCTGGGTTTTTCTGATAAGGTATGGTCATGGATTTAGAGAGGAAGACCAGAGAAGCGCTATGCCACTCTTCTTAGCTCATTACAAACGCTCATGACAACCAAGTGCCTGTTAAGATTATCTAGCCTGTCTGTCAGCGCACTGTTCTCAACTGCAAACATCTTGTTTCTTCCTCTTTCTGTACAGGACTCTTTAGGAAACCAGTCACCATATCTCGCTCTTACTTATAGAATAAAAAACTTTATATTTCCTCATTGGAAAGGTATCTGCATAATCCTTCTGTGTGGGCGATTTCTCCTTTCCTTCCCTCTTATTCATTCAGCCTATCCTTCATTATTAATGTGAATTTGTGACTATTTTTGTTCTACTTCAGGATATAATCTCTTCTTTGTTATTTAGCATTCAGTTTGTTCTCCTGTTGGCCAGTAAGAACTTTTTATTGGTGCTCTCCTTTCTCCTTAGACGTCACTGAGAACCTGCAGGTAGGAATCTTTTCAAAATGTTTTGTCATAATTGGGAGTAACTTAGTTGCAGGACCTAGGCCTTTCTGGGTACTTTTTTACACTCCTGAACAAGGTGCTCTGCTTTTATATATAAAAGCAGCTGTTTACAAGACAGAAGTGTCCTTAATGTGAGGAAAACCTCCTCATGGGTTTAGACCAAAGTTAACATTAGAAATAAGAAAATCCAGTCAGGAACAGCAGACAACTTGTTGTTTTGGCTGTCTGTGGAAATTAGAGGTCTACTGACCCTTGAGTATATTTGAGATAGTAGGAACACTGAGGTTTGATATAAACTCACCAAAGCTGGAAATTCAGATCTGGTGCTTGAAATCACCAGGTTAATCCTGTCTTTGTTAGAGAGTGCTTTGAGGCTGTTCCCACTTTTTTTTTTAAGTATTTTTTTTAATTGGATAGTTTGTTTATTTATTTATGTTTCAAATGTTATCCCCTTTTCCCAGTTTCCCCTCTCGAACCCCCCCATCCCATCACCCCTCCCCTTGCTTTTATGAGGGTCCTTCCCCACCCACCCACTCCTGCCTCCTTGCCCTCGATTCCCCTACACTGGGGCATCAAGCCTTCCCAGGACCAAGAACCTCTTCTCCCATTGATGTCTGACAAGGCCATCCTCCGCTACATATGCAGCTAGAGCCATGTGTCGCTCCATGTGTACTCTTTGGTTGGTGATTTAGTCCCTGGGAGCTCTGGGAGGGTCTGCTTGGTTCATACTGCTGTTCTTTCTATGGACTTGCAGACCCCTTCAGCTTCTTCAATCCTTTCTCTAATTCTTCCCTTGGGGACCTCGTGCTCAACCCAATGATTCCCTTCCTATACTGTAAGGACCAGTAAATGCTCAAAGGAGAAGTGCGCAAAGGCTTGAATTAAAGGCCCATGGATTCCACTTCTCAGCTATTCTCCCTTTATCAGCTGGGGAGTGGAGTGGTGTATGATATGGGTTAGAGTTAACACCTTTGCGAGATAGCTTCTGGATTCAGAAAGTTGAATACTTGCACTATACAAAGAAAATAACCAACTCCCACCTCCTCTGCTTACAAAACCTGGACCCTTGTTATGGTGCAAGCTAATCCAAAGGCTATGTCGTGAGGCAGGGTCTTAGAAAGACTGTGGTTCATCCTGGAGCTTTGTCTCCTGTCCTCAGGTGCAATATTTTCCAATCCTGCAGTGTTTGGAACCAGAAGTTTTCTTCAAAGGCAGTGATAAAATGGAGCATGCATCCACCATGGGAGTCCTCCTCCTCCTCAGTAACTGCATAATAAGAGAAATCCCTTCCTCTCTGGGCTTTGGGATCAGGAGAGGCCCTTTCTCTTTGGAATTATGTATGGCCTATCTGTTACATGGCAGCAAGAGTAGCAGGTTGTCTTGGGAAGACAAAATGTGTTACTTTACTGGGAAGCAGGACCAGTGAGCAGGTTGACATTTATAAAGTAACTATATTAGATACAACACTTAAGTTGCCTTCCAGACTTTGAATGTACCCAATTCACTAAAATATTCTAGTGAGAGGATTTTTCCTCACAGCAGACATCTCATGGAACTTAAGTAATTGATTCAGTGACAGAGCAAGAATGGAGCCAAGATCGGACTTGATTCCAAAGCCCCTGTTTTTCCTCACAGAATATTCTAGAAATACTTCAGGAAGTCACTCAACAGAACACATCATAACACTTTTGTCCTTCTTTTCTGAAGAGTTTCCCTAGTTACTCCAAAGCTCAAAGAGCCATTTAAATTTGGAGAGATATTGGGCAAGGGTGAGGGACAAGGAGAAAGGGCAGAGGGTCAGGGTTTCACGTTTAAGGTCTGTTGTCAAAACAGTGTCTATCGTCTGTGTGGCCGTTATGATGCATCTCCCTAAAACAAGAATGAAGGTTCTCAGAGAGAGCAAACAGACAAGTGGATCATTCAAAAGTCATTAGACCAGGAGCTATGACATTGCTCCCAAACTAGAACGAGAGATAGGTCCTCAATAACAATCAACCATCATTGGATGAATATTTCTGACTATTTATTTTTTTCTGTGGAGAAAAGCAGAAACTCGTGACTAACAATAGAGTTTTAGCTCAAACCTGAAGAACCAGAAGCTGTGGGACAAATTGCTACCCTACCTTGAAGGGTTGTCATGGTTATTAAGTTTTATAGAGCCCTTTAAGTAGAATCTAGCACAGAGCAGAGATGTGTTTACTGAACAAAATCCAAGGGGTTTCCACACTGTCTTTGCTGGAACATTAGCTCCAGAGATAGCTTGTATTCCTATAGTAAAATAAATGCTGTCTAAGACATAGTTGAAAAGAGCTTAGCTGGTAAAGTGCTCACCTTTGAAGCATGATGATCTACGTTTAAGCTCTAGGACCCAGTTAGAATAATCCAGATGTAACGATATGCACATGTAATCACAGTGCTAGACAACAATAGGTTATCCCAGGGGCTCACTGATCATCCAGTCCAGGCTGCTTAGTGACTTGCAGACTAATAAGAGATCCTATCTCCAAATAAACCAAGTGAACAGTGCTCAAGGAATGACACCTGAAGTTCCCCTCTGGCCTCTATGTACAAGTACCCCACACAAGGCACACATGATCATGGGCATACACAACCACACAGAATAGAGTGGATACAAACACTCAGCAGGGCCATTAGGGTGAGTTCACAATATGCAGATTCTAAAATCTGCAACTCTATATGAGTATGTGCTAAGGGGTTACAGATAGACAAGACCAAAGTCAAAATTAGGTTGTTTAGCTCCTTCAAACTTGGGAATTTGCCTACAAAAGGCTGAAAAAAATTAGCATGTTTAAGGAATACAATATTGCATATAAAAATGTAGGGAGGTTAACTTATAGCTGTGTAAGCGAGTACCTTTCCATGTGGGTAGGCAATGAGCTCAAGTTGGTTGACCAGCTGGCTTTGATTCTGGAAAGTACCATCACATACTTCATGATACCTGAGAGGTCAATTCACAGTCTTCATCAACACAGTGCTGGGTTCTCAGCACGGAGTTCCCAACCAGCCTAACTGAGGAGGTGCTCTAGCAAAATGCTTGGTTAGCTATCTTTCAGAATTAAATTGGATCCTATCAGGATGTTGTAAAAAACAAAACAAAACAAACAAAAACAAAACAAAACAAAGAAAAAAAACGCCACAACTAAGTCCTATAGAAGATTACAATGTTTATAAATCAAAAGAAGCTGGTCCTATTTGCAATGCTTCTTTTAAAAAATAAAATCCTGATTTGCCAATCCCCATTTAAAATTTGAGTTCACTATCAATGTGAAAAACAGGTAAAGCATTAAAATGCAAAGAATAGATTTTATTGTGGAAAATCTAAAAAAAAAAATAAAACTCTCTTAACTTCGAAAGTGGTGGGAGCTACTGACTTGAGTTTCATTAAAGAAAGCTAACCAACACTTGATAATCACAGGTATTTACTTAAATAGATTTTGAAAATGAGGAAATTCAGCTTTCCTACATAATAGTGATGCCTCAGAATGGAAAGAACACTAAGGGAGGAACTACCAAATGCATGTACACAGGAAACATCAGCTACGTGGGGTACTGTCCCAGCTTGCCAGTGGGTGGCTATTCCTAGGGAACATCAATCAAACAGTTTTGTAGTGAGCACCTTGCTTTAGTTTCCAGGCATATTCCATGTCTGGTTCATTCTCATTAATTCTACAAGAGCATGAAACTTGACTCTGGGTTACCTGCCAGAACAGGGAATCCCAGGGTCTTTCTTGCATTTCCCCTTTGGACTTCACCACTCTGACAGGTTCCATGACAGACATAAGCAATGAGAATCTTAGCTCTACCCATACTACTTTGCATAACTTTTCGGAGCCAGCAGGAAAACTGTAAGGTTGTGCAGACCTGAGTTTGAATCCCTGTGACACCTTTTCCCCTGTGACACCTTTCCTCTTTGTTGGGTTCTCCAGTGGAACAGACCATTTATAACAAATATATACCACAAAAGGGGATTTATTAGACTGGCTTTTAGGGTTGAAGTTAGCTAATTCAATAAAGGGTATCTACATGCTGGAGAGGCTGCCAGCCCAGTCGTTTCCTAATCCACAAGGTGGGATGCCTCAGGGGTACTAGTCTGCCACTCAGCGTCTGGAGAACGCTTAGAGAGTGACTAGTCTGTCAACATTAGGAAAGAGAAGCAGTTGGGTTCAGACGGCAGCACAACAGGAGAGCCTCATTAACAAGCAGCTCAGGCAGGCAGACCAGCAGCATCGCTTATGCCTCACAACTCTATATCTGGAGTCACCACTAGAAGGTGCCGCCCACTCTAGGGACTGGGGTCTTTCCTACACACTAATCCTTCACGGAGACTCCCTCCTAGACCTACCCTGTAGTTAACAGAGACCATTGGCAATTGAGATCAACAACTCTTCATAGTTTTGCCACACTGCCCACGTAAATGTCTTCAAATTTCAGTTCCTAATAACAACTAGGAAAGACTTTGGCTGGAAAGCCTCAGGTGAGCTTAGGCAAAAGGACATGGGGCGATAATCTTGAAAACTCTATGTAAGAATCCTGTTTGCTGTTTGGTGGACATTTTCTCTGGTGG
>JADRCD010208137.1:0-12014 GCA_019843815.1 Montemys delectorum | reverse complement strand
GAGAGAGAGAGAGAGAGAGAGAGAGAGAGAGAGAGAGAGAGAGAGAGGGAGAGATTAATATAGTCCAGACTATCCACAAAGTAGCTATGGAGCTGAGACTCAACCTTCCTGCTTCACCTCCTCAGAGCTCGGATTGCAAAATGCCTGGCTCTAAAGTTTATTAGTGTCAGATGCCACACAGATACTTGGGTCTTGATGTCTAACGCCTACCTCAGTAACTTCAACACTCAACCGAGTGTGCCCATCAGAGGACTGGAGAAAGGATAGATTTTACTCACACTAAAGCAGTTGGGAGCAGCTCTAAATTTGAGTCCTCATGTCCCTGTTTTTAATAACAATACCTATGGCATACCAAGTGATTACAAGGGCCTTTTGCTTTATGAAGCCATTTATCTGCAGCTGCATGCTGGATCCTTTTAGGAGTCTCACGAAGTAGCAAAACTGTAGCCCACACTCCAAACAAGATGGGATCCCAGCCCCTTTGCTTTCCAGGGGGCAGAACTAGGGATTGGCTGAGGATTTGCATACACACACACACACACACACACACACACACACACACACACACACACACCTTTGCTCTCATAAGCATCCTAATGAGTGTTACTCTATCACCTTTGTATTCTGCATTGATTATCAAGTGTTCTTTCTCTGTGAGTGTGTGTTTTCTGAGGCACCATTCTATCTTTGTTCTCCTACATATCCCTAGTCCTAGTTCAGTCCCTAACACAGCATAAGCGTTTGTGACCAGTGGATTAAAAAGGATCCCAAGAGTAACACAAGAAGTGCTAGTGGCCGTTCAGAACCCCTAATACCCCTTCCTTGGCAACAGTTTTAAAGCATTAAATTACAGAACTAGGGATATAGTTCAAGTGGTAGTGCATTTGCCCAGGGTTTTATAACCCTTTGCTTTTCATATTGTAAAAACAACCAAAATGAAACTCAACCAATTTCAGTGAGAGTTTTCTTTCCCATTTTGGGATTTATTTTATTAACTATTAACCGTGAGTCCCCTTCCTCCCAGGCCCTATAATCTTAGGAGAGAATGAAATGGACCCCCTGCTGTAGGTACCATAGCTTAGGCATGGGCAAAGTGCCCAGCATTACGCAGTTGATGACATTGCCATGCTCACAGATCTGGGAGCAGAGGGTACAGGGCTTGCTGTGGGGAGCCAAGGCAGGTGACTCATAAGACAGATGATTTTCCTCATGCATGAAGGCTTCACTTTTAAGACTTAAATCTGCTAGAGTTAACATCAGGGAAGACGATAGATACCAGTGTAGGAATCTGAGTTCCAGAGCCTGACACTTTCCTAGCCCTCAGTGCCAGGGCATCTTGCATTTATTTTGTTGAAACAGTATATTGGTGCACCAGCTCATCCAGATAGGGAAACTCAAAGATTCTTCAGAATAGTATGAGTTTGGAAGCCCAACTTTGTTTCTCCACACACTGGAGGTTCATAGTCAGCTAATATGTTCTAGGGGCCGCTCTCTGAACTGACTGTAAGAGGCAGAGATCTGGGTTCAGTGAGTACAGCACATAAATAATGTCCTTCTTGGGTTCTAGCTGGGGTGAGATGGGTAAGAAGCAGATAGGAATACACAAGAGCAGGGCAGATGCTTGCTCAGAGCTGTGTGGTTTGTAATGATGCTGTCAGACAGCATTTGCTGGCAGTGCTAATGAGTCTCCCTGGAAACTGGAGTGGTTGACAAGGGGATTATGAATCCGGAAAAGTACTGTTGTGAGATCGGCTGACTTAAGAGTGACAGAGCCCATGGATCATGACAGATATGGGATTCTGTCAATTCCATTCTGCCTAGGAAGAAATTCAATTAGAATACATATGTTGAAACTTTCTTCCTAAGGTATTTGTTCCAAACATCAGCGCTCTCCTTTAATGGTTGTTAGTATCAGGAAATGAATATCTGATTACATTCTTCTAAGGCAGCTCCCTTAGCAGCAGGTGGAATCTCATCTTATCATATCTCCTGCATAATTCATTTTGGGCAAAGTCCCTTGAGTTTTGCTTTTAAAAACTTGAGGGGAAATATGAGAACGAGTTTAGGGTCACAAAAGCATTTAAGCATTCTGGATAAGTGAGAGCACATGGTGGGATTCCAGGAAGAGACTCTGAAATGTGCACTCCTGCAGGTTCCTTGGTGGAAAGTGTACACAAGCCTGTCACCTGATGTGGGTGTATAGGTAGAGGGGTAGGGGAATGTCTGGTGGCCCTGTCCATGTCCAGGATTTGGCTAGATTTGATTATTCTGGAACACTAAAGAAAGAAGATAGTCAGATGCAGGGGACAGCCAGCCGTGATTGCTGCAGTTGATGCTGCCTCCTGATACATCTTTCTCTGTTTTCAGAGTCAAGGTGAGCTTCTGACTTTTTCAGAGTAAGGATGAATATGTTATGATTTGCCTGAGCTTCCTCAACCAAAGTCTTGTTTCCCTCAGCAGAGCGTGGCATAGCCACCCAGAGAGTCCACTCCCTCCTTGTCCTCGTCTCAAATGGCATGGCTTCTGAAAAAACTGGGACCTGGAAAGTGAGTCAGCATTGGTCTGTGTTGTCTCTGGTCCCTCTTTCAGAGGCTCTGTCTCTCCATGCTCGGTCATGTGAGTCCTAGAAGCCGTGTGCAATGTGCTCGTAGACTGTTTTGTAAGCTCTTCTTGAATTTAGCTGCCGGTAGTATTTCTTCATGGCTATTTGAAGAGAGTTACTCCTAAAAAACTGAGGTTAGTAAAGATGCATAATATGTAAATATTGAAAATCAGAAAATGATTCCATTCCTCAGTTAGACAGCAACACCATTTAATGAGAGCAAGCTGGATGCTATGACGGAGCGGAGAGGGTTAGCGAGTGTCAGAGCAGAGTGATGCGGAGAGGATAAATCCTGGGGAGTCAGAGCTTTGTAATAAAGTGGGTATCTTCTTCCCATAGTGCTTCTTCTAGAGGGGAACAGAAACTGAAGTGCCCAGCCAGGTTTGTCCATCATTTTGCCACTGAGTCATGACATTGCCACCTATTAAAGTCCATTCCTAAAACGGCCCAATCAAGTTGCAACATAGTTTGCTAAAACTCCTCCTACTATTTAATTAAGTGTGTGCTTTGTGTTGAGTAGCAGTCATGGCTATTCTTGGGTACATGGGAGCCTCCTGGCTGCAGTTTGCACACTCCTGGAAGGAGGGATGTGGCAGATGTGGGGGTAATCCGATTCAGAGAAGGAATGGGCTTGTCAGCTTGTAATGCTGTTCCAACACAAAAAGGAAGAGGGACAAATTCTGAAGTTATTCACCAAGGACATGGATTGAGACCAGTGTCTGAGACTCCATAAAAAGATCCTTTCATTTCTTCCTCCCAAGGCTGTGAAGGTGGCCCTGTTTAGCTCCTCAACTTCTGGATGTGCCTTTAAAAACTGCATCATCTCATAATTTTTCAGGTCCTAGAACCCAGGTATAGGTTGTGGAAGAAACCAATCGGTCAATGGTCTTATGAGCCTGTCCTCCATGGATGCTCTATGAGACTGAGTCTTGTGCTGCTAACTAGCACTCAGTTTCCTCATTTGTCAAAAGGTACTTGATTCCTTATACAATTGATGGGGCTACACTGGCCAAGCCCTCATGGATAGTGCTCAGCGTTAGTTCTTGGCATCTGTGGAAATGTTCAGACAATGATAACTTAATGCTACTGCCACCACCACCACCAACGGTTGTTTGTGTAGTACAGGTAAAGCATTGGTGGTGTCCACCACCACCAAGGATTGTTTGTGTAGTACAGGTAAAGCATTGGTGGTGTCGATCAAATCTAATGTTAGGTGGCATTTGCTAAGAAGTAGATCTTAAGACACCATGGCTGTGACAACTGGCTTATGACTCAGTTTTCAGAAGATTCCCTGTCCACTGGCAATCTCCACAACTTGACGTTTCAGATCACAAGATGCTTGTGGACCAAGACAAAGCAGGATTTCTTTTTGCTGCATTGTTGTAAGGGCTGGAAACATACCCTGATATGGAGATACTGCAGGCCTACTCTGTGCCTGCACACCTACTCTGTGCTTGCACTGGCCTCTGATATTATTATACATTCCAAGGAGGAATGAAAAATATCAATAAGCCACACTGCTAGGTATGACACTGGTTTTTTTTTTTCATATACACATTTATCAGAAGATTAAATGTTAGAGGCAGCTTGGGGATTAGGTCACCAAGGAGGTATTTTCAAGTCTCTACCTGACTTGTTTGTAAGATAACCATAGACAATAAAAGCCCCAGGGGAGCTGAACACCTTTTCTCTGTTGTTAAAGTCTACCTATATGTCTCTGTAGTGCACAACAGGAGGGTACTCATGGGTTTAATGGACAAATAAAGCAATGGCCTATAGAGACAGTACACAAACATGTGTCACGTGTCAACTCTTGTCTGTGTGACTTTGAATCCAAAATTGTTGCTGTACAATACAATGTAGAAAGACCTCTATAGCCAATTAAGATGAGATCTGCTTTAGTTATTGTTGGCGCCCATCTCCCTATCTATGAAGTGGACTCTTAATGCTTTTTCTACTTGGATTTGGGCTATAATTACATATGAGGTATACAGAGGACATGTCAGCTAGGCAGCTAAACAGCTCACAGATATGAAACATCTGTCTTCCAGTGTACAGGTGTGAGGGGACATTTCATATTTGTATATAATACTTGCCCCAAACCCAGATATGCCTCAGAGCTGGGATTCCAACAGAGAACTTTGACTCTCACTTTTGCTGCAGCCAGCTTTTTGCCACCATTGGGCCATCCTGTCATCTACAGGAGAGATGGCTAGTTCAAAACAGCCTGTAGTTGACTATACAATGTACACTGGGGGGGGGGGGGGGGGTCCTGGAGTTAGGTACATATGGGAAGGGAATGCCACCTACACAGAGACTCAACAGTGAGCAGGTGAATTGTACATGGCCTTCCAGGTTGCTCTATTTAATGTTTGTTTAATTAATGTTTACATTGTATGTGTGAGAGTGTTTTCCTATCAATATAAATGACATTATGTGCATGCAGTATCTATGGAAGTGAGAGGGGGCATCAAATGACCCTGGCCCTGGAGTTCACAGACTATCCCATGGGTTCTGGGAACCTATCACTGGTCTTCTGCAAGAGCAGCAAGTGCTCATAACTGCTGACTTATCTCTCTTGTGTCTTATAGCAGACTGTAGACTATAGAGTGCCTTTTACCCTATACTGGTTAGAAGATACTGGCTGAGAGTTTGAGCAAAGAAAAGGATCTGCATTTTGATTCCCTGTACTTTAATTCTCCTGTTTGCTTCCCAATAACAATAGCCACTTGCATGGTATCACTACATGCATTGTTATGCTAATCTTGTCATAAGCACTTTTTTATTTGATTCTAAACCAGATCTGTGAGGCAGTGATCTAATCCCTGTTCACAGCTGGGAAATCTAAGAGGTTTGAAGAGGTAGCGTAGTTTTCAAAGTTCCCACAGCACATAAGCAGCCACACTGGATTCTACCTTGTTCTATTTTGACTTTCTTCCTCAACCATATCTGAAGCTTTCTCATTTGTTACAGTTTTGTGTCCTGGTCCAGATTTGATTCCAAATGGTCTGCATCTCTCTGAAAGCAGACTGGTGATTTGCTTCGTTGCTCACCAGCACTTCGTTGCTCATTCGTTGCTCACCAGCACCGGGGGAGTGGGCCTGCATAGCCTCTCACCAGACTCCCTCATAGAAGAGGGAAAGGTAGAGGGATATCCAGAAAGATTAGAGAATTAAAACCCCGAAGAGCATTGGCCAGGGAATCCTAGTGCCAAGCCTGTCTGATGGCAATTGTGAGATATGCTGATAGCATAAGCTGACTTTAGGTACCCATTATATACCCATTGAGGGTACTGGTGAATTGGTGCTATCAGGTCTTCCATCACTTCTGCCTGAGGTGTGTGTGTGGGGGGGCATGCTAGGGAAACAGTAATGTCTACTTCATTTATTACTTTATCCCGATCACTTGGTGCACAGTTTGAAACATAGTCAAAGCCCAATTATTATTTGTTGAATGCAAAATAATAATAGCAAGCCATTGTGGAGTATTTTCTCCCTTCCCGTCGCATTGCATTATTGTTTAATAATCATAGCTTTCAAGTCAGAGTGGCTGCGCCACTACGGCATTCCACGGTCCTGAGAGGTAGCAGAGCTCAACGGGCAAGCACACAGTAAGCTAGCCTGAACATCGGTGTTTTTGTACATGGTGTTATCGAGTACAAATAGCTAGGCCTAGAGCCACCCCAATCCTAAAATTAGAGCAGGAGAACCTGACCCTTCCACACACACCCCCACACCCCCGTTTCTTGTTTCTCAGCATGGCAGGGTTATTTTGGGGACCCTGAGCTTTTCATAAAGCTTGCTCTGTTTCTTCCCTCTGTTGCCATTTCAGAAGAACAAGGTGGAACTAATGCCTTAGTCGGGCTGGCTGGCTGGCTGGCTGTGGGGGGTAGAGAGCCGGAGGCAGCATCTTAGTGCTTAGCTCCAGGGTCCTGGACTTGAACTTGGGCTGCTGCTAGCAGCTCCAGGCTGCTCAGATGAGCGACGGGTTTGCAATTTGCTTTCCCTCCCTAAGTGTACACCACAGGATGCCCCGTCTTGAAATCAGTCTCATTTAAGAATCTATCCTTTCTGAAGCAAATGTGTTATCTGAAACCTTTTTATGGCTTTATGAGAAACAAAGTGCTCTTTCGGAGCATGAGTGGCCTGGGTTTGTCTGATGGTCTTTTTCACTCCCGCTTGGCCACCCACATAGGAATGAGACTGGGAAGCAAATGTGGTTCTGTTGTTTGCTGAAGAGCCCAGCCCATGCTCTACTGTGGATAGGGCAAACACAACTGTGTTAGGATGAGACCAGTGACTATGTTTGTGTGTGTGTGTGTGTGTGTGTGTGTGTGTGTGTGTGTGTGTGTGTGTGTTTAGAGACAATCTCATGGATATCATGTAGCTCAGGCTGCTCTCTTACTCTATGTAGTTGAGTGTGCCCTTGAAATTCCTGATTTTCCTGTGTCTAATTCCAGGGTTAGAAATGACAGTCACGCTCACACTACCACCACCTCACCTTATTTTATGTGGGGCTGGGCATTGGATCCAGAGCATCATACATGCAAAGGACCCAGCATAAAGCATCTTTACTCAGGGAGCCATCTTGCCTGTCTCAATTCAACTGTTATTTAGCACCTACTTTCTGACAAGGATTGTACAAAGGTTGAGCTTCATCCTTTGCTGGGTGACCAGTGTCTTTATAAGAGGAGAAAACAGGAATAAGAGTGTTGCTCGGGGATGAGCAATCACCCAAGCGTGAGAATGCGGCCTTGAGTTTGACTTAGCAGTGCTAGAAGGAAACGGAAGCAGGAAGAGAAGAGGAGGAGAAATATCAGGAGGAGGTGGCAGGCTCACAGAAGCACACACAGGAACATCATGATTGAGCAGAAACGGGGATAATACATCTGGAAGCCAAGAGACAGCAAGGACAGCCAGCAGTGTCCCTGAGGATGGGGGAAAGGTATAGAAAAGGTGCATCCTGTAAGGTCTCTATACAACCCAGCCCTGCTGACATCCCTGAGCGTGAGAGGAATGACAGCAGTGACAGCCTAAACTGTACAAAACTAAGGCACGTAGCTACAGCACCTCTAGGGCGCTGCCTACCCAGTATTTTACAGTGGGAAACTGCACAATCTTACACTATGGTTCCAGCTCCAGCTCTTCCTTCAGAACAACACAAGCTCCACCCCTGGCGCTGATTTGCTGGGCACTTCTGTCTCCTTCTTTCTGTCTCTGATCCGAATTCTTCCTGGGCAGTGGAAAGACTTAACACTTGCTGCCACAGTCCTAGATTCTGAAAAACACTTAGCACTCAACAGGCTTGAACAGACAAACACAACGAAAGAGATTCTTGGCTACAGTAGACTTTCTAAGGCCTTAGAAACCACAAGCAATCCACTTTTCTATCTAATTCTACTGTATTAGTCTCTTAAGATTCATTTTAGTTTGAATTGTGTGGTTGTGTGTGTCAGTGTGAGAATGGGAGTACAGGTGTATATGAAGGTCAGAAGCGTCTCATCCCCCTGAAGCCAGGGTTACAAGTTGTCTTAGTCAGGGTTTCTATTCCTGCACAAACATCATGACCAAGAAGCAAGTTGGGGAGGAAAGGGTTTATTCAGCTGACTTCCACATGGCTGTTGATCACCAGAGGAAGTCAGGACTGGAACTCAAGCAGGTCAGGAAGCAGGAGCTGATGCAGAGGCCATGGAGAGATGTTCCTTACTGGCTTGCTTCTTCCTGGCTTACTCAGCCTGCTCTCTTATAGAACCCAAGACTTCCAGCCTAGGGATGGCACCACCCACAAGGGGCCCTACCCCTTTGATCACTAATTGAGAAAATGCCCCACAGCTGGATCTCTTGGAGGCACTCCCCCGACTGAAGCTCCCTTCTCTGTGATAACTCCAGCCTGTGTCAAGTTGGCACACAAAACCAGCCAGTACAATGTGTTTGTAAAATAGCTGATGTGGGTGCTGGAAACTGAAAAGGGTGCCCTACAGGAACAGTGCACACTGAGCCACTCACACACCCTTCTAGCGTACTGCTGATATTATTTTTATTTTTTCACCTTTTTACTTGTATTGTGTTTGTGTGAGAACCCACTTATACACATGTGCACATGTCAAAGTCAGTTCTCTCCTAACCTGTGGGTCCAGGGGCAAGCATCTCTACCCACTGAACCATCCTGCCAGTCTACTGATATTATTAAGTACCCACTCTCTGTCAGAAACTGTGCAATGAGGTGAGAATATAGTGGAAAGCAAACGAAATCACCAAACTTCTGCTTTCTGAAAGTCTATGGTCTAGGTTGAGGGAAGGGTCAAGTTAAACTGGCAAATATACACGAGAATGCTAGTACTATAGATCTCTTTGAACAGTTCTAAGCTCCTAAAAGGAAATAAATCAGGATGAGGAGACACTCACTACAGCCACCTGAGGTAGATGGTACTGAGAAAGGCTTCTTCTCAGAGATGACATTGCATCTGGGCCTTAATTATTAGAGAGGGCACGTCTTTAAGATGTGAAGGACAAGCCAAATAAGCACCCCCAAAGAAGGAGAAGTGGTATTTAGAAAACAGAAAGAAATCTCACTCTAGCAAGGGACACAAGGGGCTGAGAGGTTTGGAAGAATGTCTGTGAGACAGACTGGTCCTGCTCCTCATCCTCGGCAGCAAGAAGAGCTCCAAGTTGCAGGCAAGTGACGTATGTGCTTCCAGTGTGAGGGATGTTGCTCATTGAAAATTACATTAGATGTTTATGGCTGGCAAGGGGGGACGCAGCCTTGATCAAATCCAGCCTTAGGAGTGGGGCCACTTTCTCACCAAGGCCAAAGAGAGCAAAGCCAGACCTCGCATTTTCTTCTCATTAAATCATAGAGGGCCAGAGGGGCCACCCATGGAGACTGTCCTTACTTGGCAGCTTATGCCTGGCCTCTACTTTGTTTGAAGCTTTATGTTCTTTGTGTTCTAGCAAAAACGCAAGGCAGAGCTGACTTCTGGGACTCCTGTCTCGGCTGATCTTAGCCATGTGCCAGCTTACAAGCCCTTCAGCCATTTTGCATCCTGTGGTTTGGTGCGGGCATGGGGGGGGGAGGGGTGGTGGTGGTGGTGGGGATATGAGAAATGGCTTCTTGTTACAAAGTCATCACGTTTGTCCTTGGTTTTGTGTCTTTTTAAAAAAAAAAAAAAAATCATAGATGTCTCTAATTGCTTCTTTGTGGCCAAAATGTTCCTAGACTGAAATTCTAGAGGAAATACTGTTTGCTCTATTAAATACCATTTCAAAGGGATTTGAGGGGTCTTCGGTTGTGTTTGTTTTTCCCTTCCCTTTTTTTTTGAGTTTTAATTTGTTGTGATGTGTAGTCACTCGCTGCTGCATTGGAATTACTCTCCCAGCTTCTACGATCATGTAGTATAATTTCCTTTATTACTTTGGAATCATTTTTAGCCTTCTGTTACAATGGCTGGACAAGGAACAGATGAAGCCAGCATAGTATGTCCTTTCCTTTCACGATGTGTCTTCCAGGGATCAAACCCAGGTCCTCAGGCTGGGAACCTGCTTCCTTTGCACTGCAAGAAGCAAACCTCAGCAAATGTCACGTGGACCTCATACATCCCGGGCCAGTAAAGGCTCATGCTGTATTTTACACTGGAAGAACTACAGTTGGGGTCAGAGCTTTAGAGCCAGCGGGGCTCCTGAAATTCTCAAGCGGCTCCCCTTCCTGCTTCCATCCTGCAGTGTGATTTTTCTACCATGTAAACAAATAGGAATAAAAGCTGCTTCTGAGATGTTGGAACAAAACAAATAAGATGTAGTGAGATGTGTTAGTGAGTCCCTTGCCACACACTATTGATAATTAATGCTGTGTCTTTACCTGGAGGAAAATAGCTCTATTTTTACTTAATACAGAGAACGGTAACATACCAGGGCTTCGGCATTTATCACAGTGTTGGGGCTCTCCAAGGAAACAAACCTAAGTGAAGGTATCTATGTGACAAGGGATTGATGCAGAGTCTTATGAAGATTGATAAATCCTCAAATCGGCAGGTGATTCAAGAGAACCAGATGCCCAACAGACACAAAGTCCAATAATGTTGACTTAGAGTACATATGCAGGGCAAAACAAAGACCAAGTTCAAGCAGTCAGGTAGGAATCCTTGCTTTTGAGTGTCTGTCTGTCTGTCTGTCTGTCTGCCTGTCTGCCTGTCTGCCTGTCTGCTTGTCTGTCTCTCTGTCGGTGTGTATATATGTGTGTGTTCATGCATGTGTGCACTTGTATATGAATGCACATACATACTGTTCCTTAGGTACTGTACACCTTAAAATAAGCTTTTTCCCTGTCTTGTTCTTTACCTTTCTTTTTCTGACACAGGATCTTTCACAGGCCTGGAGCCTGCCAAGTAGACCAGAATGGCTGGACTATAAGCCTCAGAGATCCACCTGTTTTTGCTTCCCCAGCACCAATACACCTGGCTTTTATTACATTTTTATGTGTATGAGTATATTGTTTTCATGTATACCTGTGCACCATGTGCATGCTTGACACTCAGATTCCCTGTGACTGGAGTTAGCCACCATGGGAATGCTGAGAATTGAACCAGGTCCTCTAGAACACCAGTCAGTGCTCTTAACTGCAAAGCCATCTCTCCATCTCCCACACCTGGCTTTTAAATGTGTTTGAACTTAGGTCCCTTTACAGACTAAGTCACCTTAGCCCTGGACTTACTTCTTAGACAGGATATTATTGGTTCTATCCCATCTTTAGTTGATTTGGTGATAACCATTTACAGAGAGAAGGTCTACTTCGTACAGGCTAACAAGTGTTAACATTGAAGAGGAAATCATAGACACACTCTCTCCCCAACCCCTCTCTGCATGTGTGTGTGTGTGTGTGTGTGTGTGTGTGTGTGTGTGTGTGTGTGCGCGCGCGCGCGCAATGTGCAGGATGCATGCATGTGATCATTGGTTCTTCTGGGAGAGAGTCCAAAGATAGGCCTTAGGGTTTACACACAACTCCCAGACTCTGAGGTACTTACCCATGTAGAAGGCCTCTTTGACACTGGATACCAAATCAAAGATCTGCCTTCAATTAGTACAATGGACACTGGATTCTTTCTCTTTGACTTGTGGTATATGAGTTGCTCTGCTCATCACTATGATAAAGCATCTTTCAGAAACAAGTTAAGGGTTTATTTGAGCTCACAGTTTCAGAATGTCAGAAAAGGGGTGGTGGCTGGGGATGTGTGGTCAGTGATGATAGGAACCTATAGTGTAGCTTTTCCCACATCACAGAATATGAAAAAGTAAACAGCTAGACCCAAATCAGAAATCAGAAATCAACATAAGTTTCAAAGGCCTGACCCTACTGAATACATCTTCCAGGTAAAGCTCACATACTCCAGGTTATATAACCTTCTGAAACAGTGTCTTCT
>JADRCD010208136.1:0-20908 GCA_019843815.1 Montemys delectorum | reverse complement strand
CCCCCCCCCCCCCCCCCCCCCCCCGCCCCCCCAGCAATCGTCTTGGGATTCCAGTTCCTCTGGTAATGTACCTTTCAGTACCATGGGAAAATCAGCCTGATCCCTACACAGGGAACCTGTGTATTCTGATTAAAAAAAGGTGGGATGAACCTGACAACCTTCGAAGCCAGAGAGCCAGAACCTACAATCCAGTCCTCAGAGGCTGTCCCTCGGCACAGGCAGAGTCAGGTGCCTACGTGCCAGGTCACTGGAGGTATTTCAGAATGTCCCAATGCCACTAATTACCTGCCTGACTCGGTCTCTGACTCGGGCTGAAAAGCTTATTATTAGAGTCCTTTATCTGGCTCAAGGCATTGTGCTCATTTGTTCCTTGCAGAGAAGATAAAGCATAAATCTTATTAAAACATAAACCCCTTTCAGTTTACTTATTTTTGTTCAGTGGAGCAGTGTTCTGGAATGACAAGGAACAGAGACTTGAAGGCGTGTGTCGCTGACTTGGATGCTTTGAGTGGCTAGGTTTCTAAGCTCCAGTTAACCTGTGAAATGGGAAGAAGAAGAATGCTTCTAGGGGCTCGAGAGATGGCTCAGTGGTTCAGAGCGCTTGTTCTTGCAAAGGACCCACTCAGGTTTGACTCCTAGCACCTACATGGTGGCTCACAGCCATCCATAACTCGGGTCGCAGAAAATCCACCTTGCTCTTCTGAATTATGAGGGCATCAGGCATACATGCAAGCAAAACACTCATTCATATGAAATAAGCAAATCTTTTTTAAAAAGAATGCTTTAAAATTAGGAGGATTATATAATGGAAAATGACCAGTTATTGATGTTATTGCCATGATTAAGAAAGGGCTTATTTTTGAAAAGGGCACTAATATCTTCTCCATGAAGTCTAAAATAAAATACTAAACATAAACCATAAGAATGTGAAATATGTTCCCCTTATAAAGATTGAGTGTTATTGTATTACTTATGATAAAACAATGCAATATAACATACCTCTAGAAGAAAGGGTGCTCTATCTATTTGCCCAGCACAAGAGGCCAAGAATCATGACCCATTAAAATGTATGCAATGCTGTTTAAAAAAAAAAATATCGAAGCACAAAATCCACTAGGCAGCTCAAGTCGCTACAAAGAACCAAAACCAAGATCACCAGCTAAGGCTCACATGAGTGAAAGTCTTTCTCAATGGCTACAGTCACCAGGGAATACCCTTTCTTATGCTAAGCAGGCTAATTGGGGTTTTGGCTCCTCAAATTTTACATGAATTTCATGTTGCCATTGTAACAAAATGCAAAAATATAGTGGCTTAGATGACATAAGCTTAATTATGGAGCTCAGAAGCCCTAAGATCAAGTTGTAGGCAAGAATGGGATCTTCCTAGCGATGCTGGTCCAGTCGTGCTTTTCCTCTTGTCTGTGTTGAAGCTGAATGCCTACTTCTGCCTCACAGCCCTGCACTGCCTCTATAGCTAACACTGCAGACAGGTCTAACCTCTCTAGGGCTTCTGCTTCCATCCTCACATCTCTTGCTGTCACTGGTCCTCCTCCCTTCCTCTCTCAAGAGCTCTCGTGATTATGTTGGACCCTCCCAGGACATTTCCATATATTAGTGTCTTGAAGACGAACTACAAAGTCTCTGTCACATGAAGCGGGTTTCATAGATTAGGGGTTAGATTTCTTTGGGGGGGTGGCACTTTCTTCTCTACTGTGGTGATGGAGTTAATAAAGCCACCAATAAAACCTTTCAGACAATAAAGGTTCAATAAAACCTTTAGCAGACTTGAAAAGTCAGCTAAGCTAGCGAACCGGCAACGGTGAAGCATTCCGACCCCCTTCATGGTAGATATCTGCTGAGCTCATTCACAATTCTCAGATTTGTTAAGCAATTGGACATCTGATTGCCTAAAAAAAAATGTATAAATTAATTTCTCTCTACTGTAATCAAGTGAATTATGTCTTGACTGCATACATAAATGGCCCTAATCATGTGAGTTTTTCTTAATAGAAGGTAAAAAAAAAAAGTATCTTTTTGTGGTTTCAGATGAATAAAATGGAATATGAAACTTTTTCAAAGTGAATTTTAAAACGAAGGTAAGAATGATGTAGTTATTCTGAATTGAAACATGATTTTGAAATCAGCCATATTCGGCAAAGTTCGCTCGTACATAATAACCCTGCTGGGAAGAAGTCTGAAGGCGTGGAAGCACTGAGAGAACAGGGTTCATGTTTAAGTGTCAAAGACAGATCTGGGTCATTTGCAAAATCATAAATTTTCTCAAAACCATAAGATAGTCCGAGATATAAAGCAACCAAGGAAATTGAATTTCAAAGCCAAAGCCCACAAAGAGAGAGTGGGATGTATGAGCCTGTTCATCTGTGACAGAGCATGGGAGGAGGAGACAGCCACCACAAAAAAGGGTAAATCATCTGGAGGTTTAACAAATTTGAGTACAAGCTGCTACATCCTTTCAGAACGGGAGCCCAGACTGAGAGTTCAGTCTTCTCCATCGGCCCAGACTGAGTGCTCACAGGGAAGGCCTCACAGGGAAGGCCTAGAAAGGGACAAAAGAGTAGAGGAAGCCTTTTGGTGGCCCAGTAATGAGCTCCTGGGGTGGGTTGGGAGGGCCTACGTGAAATACGGCCCCATTTCTTTCCTATTTCTTCTCTACTGGGTTGGGGGGAAGGGGGTTGATCTCTTAGAGCGCTGAGGGACAGGACAAGACACCTTCCCATTTGTCAGGATTCAAGGGGGCAAACTACCTTGTCTGTGGGAAATACAGAAATTAGGTTCTTGTACTCGTAGAGGGAGAGAAAGGTCTTTCAGGAAGCAGTATCCTGCATCCCAGACAGGTCTGCTCTCTAGGGCAGGGCTGAGGGCTTCTGGAAGAGGCTCCTTAGCTTCACCAAGCCTGCCAAACGCTCCAAGGCAGAATTTGGTAGCCAAAAGCAGAGGGGCAGGAACATTAAGAAAGAGTTTCCTTTCAATCCTGGCTTAGAGAACTTGACTAAAGCTAAAGTTGGAACGGAAGGACCTTACACCCACCCCCAACAAGTTGGTACCAAGTAAAAAGCAAAAGGAATTCTGCCAGGACGGGAGAGCTGAGGGCTGTGGGACAGGCATGCAGAACCTGCTGGAACCTTGTGTCAGTAGATGACCATGGGACACGGGGACAACAGCAACCCACAGAAGCCTGGGAGTCAGGGGTGGTAACTATGGAAACAGAGCCTAAGCTTAGTCCAAGCACCAGGACTGACTCAACCCTTCACACTAGAAGAAACACACTCATTTCTGGGCAGGACTCCCTATTCACTTCTTTCTCTGTATTTCTTCTTTATATGATGTTTGGCATTTATTCAAAGCTTCAAGAAAAGGAAAAAAAAAAAAACCCACAACTTCAAGTAGTTTAAATAAAGCATGAGCAAGGCACCAAATGGAGCAGACTCGGTAGCAACACGAATGTTAGAATAAGAGACCTTTGCTGCGATTAATTTGGGGAAGGCTGACCGGGGGAAATCTGGGCAGAGGTGGAAAATGTTAACAGGACTTAAAATGAAAATGATGAAAAAAAAAATCAAAGATACTTAAAGGGTTGACAAGGTGGCTCAGCAGCTAAGAGCAGGTACTGCTCTTGCAGAGGACTGAGTTCCTAGTACCCCATAGTTGGCAGCTTACAACCACCTGTAACTACAGGGCCAGAGGACCAGACAGACCCTCTCTAGGAATCCTCAAGCCAAACAAATCCATAATCATATATTCATAATTAAAAACAATTTTTTAAAGTGCTTTTGCAAACCTCCATCGAGTTCACCAGCTTACTAACACAACGGAGGAAGGAAACAGAAGCGAACAGGAAGAGAGGGAAGCAAGCGGAAGTTACCCAAGCCGACGCGCAGTTACCAACAGTGGAGGAACAAACAGACGGACATCCAGGATCTGTGAGACAATGTAGAAAAATGTTGATATACACGTGAGCAGAATCTCAGAAGGAGAATAAAGGGCATGAGTAAAGAAGAAAGGCATTTGGAAAGATAATAGCTGGAAATTTTTCAAACTCAATAAAGACAAGCAAACAAAAGATCTCAGTCAGCCATGCCACAGTCAAGTGACTGAGAACGGGATAGAAGTGTGATCAACATCTTGAGAACAGATAATGAGCTGCTGGATATTAAAAGCAAAGCTGAAAAGCACGGTGACCGCCACAGTAGACACGGGCAGGCACCTTTCAGTCTGAAGAGAAGGAAAAGAGACAAAACACCCTGACCTCCACCACCCCACCCCACCCCCGCCCCGACACTGCCCCTGGCAACCTACACCTGTAAGAACTCAGTTATAGCAGATGAGTAATCAAAGTTTCCCAGAGTTCTCTAGGAGGGAGCTGAAGTATGAAAATTAAGAATACAAATTCAGATGTACCCAAGAAATATCCCTAGAAATGGTGAAAATGATGGTAAATATAAAGATCTTGAAAGTCATTTTAAAGCATCGGTTCACAACTTGTGAGTCTCCACCCTTTTGGGGGGTCAAACAACCCTTTAACAGGGTCACCTAAGGCCACTGGAAAACAAAGACATTTACATTACAATTCATAACAGTAGCAAAATTACAGTTATGAGGTATAAACAAAAATATTTTTTTTCTTTTTTCTATTTTTTGGGTTTTTTGAGACAGGGTTTCTCTGTATAGCCCTGGCTGTCCTGGAACTCACTCAGTAGACCAGGCTGGCCTTGAACTCAGAAATCAGAAATCTACCTGCCTCTGCCTCCCAAGCGCTGGGATTAAAGGCGTGCGCCACCACCGCCCGGCCAACAAAAGTAATTTTATGGTTGAAGGTCACTACAACATGAGGAACTGTATTAATGGTCATAGCATTAGGAAAGCTGAGAACCACTGTTTTAAAGGATAATGATCTAAAACAGGATCAAGGACTGAACTCTTACCTTCAAGAGCACAGCAGACATATCAGGACAGGGGGAGTGTATATTCACGTGTACACACTTTGTGTGTGCACATAGAGGGGGTGTGTTGCTGCAGGAGCTTGCACAGCTGCGTGGAGGTCAGAGGCTAATGTCAGATGTATTTTCAGGTCACCCCCGTCTTCTTTTGTGAGACAGGGTCTCTCACTAAACTTTGAGCTTACGAGATCACCAAAGTCAGCTGGTCATTGAGCTCCTGGGACTCTTCTATGCCATGCCTAGGTGCTGGAGAGCCAAGCCTCAGTCCTTACACTTAGATGGTAAACACCTGTCCAACTTTCCCACCTCCCTGGAAATATAACCTCAACCAGTTTACAGCATGTCGTATATGAAGAGATCTAGTATTATTATAGGGTAGACTGTGTGATATTAGAGAAAGTTCCAGGGCTTTCAATCTCATGCCGTTCCACAAGAAAACAGTAATTCATGGGGGATGACTGATGTCTGGACACACAGTGGACGGCTCGAAGTTGTTGAAGCAACTGTTATGGTTATTTTTCTCATTAATTCCAGCTACTTATTAGTCAAAATGAAGCTTTTAAAAACTGTAAGTGAATAAAATTTTTTAGCAGAATGATGGTCTTTCCAGAGGTAGGGCCTAGGACGCTGCTGTTTGAAGGGTGGGAACACAGCCAGCCCAGCAGCATCACCTAGAACCTAGTTGGATGTGGTTGTCCCAAGCTTAGCTCTGTGGTGCTCCATTCTGCTTCAGCAGGGTGGAATGTGACTTTGGTTTGGTTTGGTTTGGTTTGGTTTGGTTTGGTTTTTGGGTTGTTTGTTTGTTTGTTTGTTTTTGTTTTTGTTTTCCCGAGACAGAGTTTCTCTGTGTAACCCTGGCTGTCCTGGAACTCACTCTGTAGACCAGGTTGGCCTCGAACTCAGAAATCTGCCTGCCTCTGCCTCTCAAGTGCTGGGATTAAAGGCGTGCACCACCAACACCCGGCACGACTTTGGTCTTCTTTAGAGGTGACTAGGGTTTCTCTAAATCTGTAAGACTGTACTCTCAGTCTTAGCTGTGAGTATATCTTGCTTTGTATCTGTTTCAGTCATTGATGGAAAACTCTCGGCCAAGTTTGGCTATCAGCACACTCCATTCCCACTTGATGCCTGTATTTAATTTGATACTGATCAGCACTCGGTTGCTAGTGATGCTTTTAGTACTCATAGACGTCATTTTAAAAGACTTTTTAGTTGTCATTTTCAACATCCAAGTGGCTACAGTAAAAGAGAAGTCGTCTGTGTCAGGCAAGAACCCTACTTCCGGGGGAAGCTTCCTGGGCCTTGACTTCCTGGAACATGCTTAAAAACCAAAGCAAAATCAGACTTGCTAGAACAGGCAGAAGATCTGATTATATTAGCAAGTTGTTGTTTCTCCCCAACCAAAATTATGCGATAATCTTGCTAAGCCAGAGCCAGGTACCACTTTTGGCCTGCCTAGAAGTAACAAATAACTATTTATCAAAGAACTCATTCACACATGGATGAGAAATGGTAGGTAATTTACAGGTGACACTTAGCTCTCCTCAGCTTCCTCTGCTCCGGGAAGAGAGCCCATGCAACAATCTACTCTGCCTCTGGTGAAAGCAAGGAACAAAACGTGTCATTTACTCTCCGAGAAATGCCCAGGCCCAACAGGAAATAGCCAGCTATCTAAATGAAATCGGGAAGACAGGATGGCTCCTTCTCTCCTGTGACTAAACACAGCTGGAGCTGGGACACCTGTAACCAGAGTCCCCAGAGTTGCCATTGTCTCCAGCTCTCTGAATAGTCTGTTAAAGAGACAATGGGAGTCTCTCCCTCACAAGTTCGCCTACGTACCTTGAAGCTACTCTGAGGTGTGGTCAGGAGACTGCTGCCTTTCCCAGTAATCTGATCCACACGGGAGGGGGGGGGGAAGGATTCCAGAGTGTTAAGGACATTCTCCTCCCTCAGGAAGGGAGCTAGCTAGCGTCTCAGGGAATGAATGGCCTACTTCCCTCAGTAGCCAGGTCTTCACAGTCAAACTAAAGAATTAGGGCAATGATACAGGTAATTCAGGCCACCCAAATCCACAGTGGCCTGAATTATTGGAGTTAAGAAGCAACATTCTTTGCAGGGCCTGGTCCCTGTATAGTTCAGTGGGGCTGAGATACCCAGCACTTCCTAACTTGGGGACTCAGCATCATTTACAGCCTGAGACAAATGGAGCACTGGAAGAATTAACTCGACCTACTTACATCCTTTCTGCCTGGATTCATTACCCATTGCTTCCTGTTCGGATTGGCTCTATCCTTCCTGAGTTTCACTCCCTGTCACCTGAGGGAGCAAGGAGGGGGGAGGGAGGGGTTTTCACCTGGTACTTGTAGATTCAGAAATCGGAGACCTGTATGTGACTAAGGCTCCTTTCTTACATTTAGAATTTATTTACTTGTATACTCTCACTCAAACTTTTTAGAACAGTTTTTGGTTTGCAGAGTTGTTAAAAAAAAACAATCCAAACCAGCTGGTTTCTCCTAATGTTAACAGCTTGCATTATTATGCCAAATTTTCTACAATTAGTAAATCAATTCTGATACAAAATTTGAACTTAAACCCATGATTTTTCACATTTCCTTTCAGTTCCGTGTGTGTGTGTGTGTGTGTGTGTGTGTGTGTGTGTGTGTGTGTGTGTGTGTTATATGTGTACATACAAGTGTACCTGTGTATGTAGAGGCCTGAGATTGATGCCCAATGTCTTCCTCAGTCACTTCCCATCTTTTTCTTGAGAAGTCTTCCACTGAACTCAAGACATGGCTATACTTCGTGGCCAGTGGGTTGCAGGGATGCCCCTTACACCTCTACAGACTTGACATGTTCACGTGAGTGCTGGGGACCCAGCTATCAGCCACGCTGAATTTTTGTTTTGTTTTGTTTTCAGGCCGTCTTTATTTCTAGGAGCTGCACAGTTTTGTGATGCCCCCGTCAGTCCATTGCACAATGCCTCTCTCTCATTTAGTGACTGTCTGGTGGGATTACAGGTGTAGGAATGGATCGTGTGGATGCAATGTCATGCTTAGCATACACATTCATGATGTTGGTATGGGGTCTCACTAGAGGGAAGATTCGCCAGATGCTTCCAATGCAGAGATGTGGGCAGAAATCCTTAAGACCGTGCCAACAGATCACAATTCATATTTCTAGCTACTAATCTATGTAAAATATAATTTAAGAACTAGCTCACTCAAGTAATAATTTTCAGAGGCAGTCTAGAATATTCACCTACTGACTCCTTCACGACAGACAGTTCAGTGGGAGCCTGAAAGATTGTCCACATCCTTCTTCCACAGCATTTAAAAACGTTTGTTGGGAGGCCATCAGAATTACTGTATCAAGCAACAAAGAAGTTGAAAGCCAGCCCCCAGCCACACTGAGTGTTGGATGGGCTTCCTTCTAGAAATGCAGTGAGGTGCCGTGGGTTTTATTCAGTGTCACTGATATACCAGGTGCTTCCGAACCCCTGATCATGAAGACAGGCTGACTAGCACGTGATCAACGTTACTGAGAAGCATCAAATTTGAAGACACTTTGGCTCCTGACTGAGGTTCCCTCAGACAGTGATTTTGTTTCAGTGGCCGCCACCAAGGCACAGTAAACAGGGAGAATTAGGGTGTCAGAAAGGAGCCCCTTATTCGGGAGTCTGGTTTGGAGCATCTCAGAAGCGGAGAAACAAGAACTTGTGTACAATGGAGAGCAGCTCGTGGCACAAAGGTTACCAACACGAGATAATGTCCCTTACGTACAATTTTATGCTAACATTACCAACTGATGCTCATTCCTCCCCCAGAATTCCTCCTGGGAATCTCAGACACGGCTGTTAATGTTGTACACTGTAAGAGATTACCTTCCCTCCTGAATTTCTATGATTTATTGATTTACTTTATCAATTACAGTCCTGCTAGGCACCCTTCAGAAACAACCTGCCACCTCAATTAGGTTTATGGGGCAGTCTTTTGAAGAGACAGCAGGACACTTCCTTGATCTCCTGTCACCACGTAAAGATGAAGTGTCACAGGCTTTCAGAGGAGCCCAAGCACTGGCTCTCCAGGGTGCTCACTCTCTCTCTCTCTCTCTCTCTCTCTCTCTCTCTCTCTCTCTCTCTCCCCCCTGCTCCCCTCTACCCTACTGCTTGAAATCTATATTTTAAATGCCTTTCAACAAATCCCAGCTCTGTTTCATAATGTCTCACCCTGAAATTCTTTTCTGCAGTGAAGCCATGATTATGAGTGGATTTCTCACACTGCGGCAGGTAACACTCTGGACACACCAGCCCCGAGCAGATCACAGATCCAGAGCAATGGCTTTGCACAGGGAGGCCACAGGAGTTATCTCTGGGTGGGGAGGGGGATTTTCAAATTCATTAAACACAATCTCGTCTTACAAATTCGGTGCTTCTCCCGAGTGTAGAATGTTCTTTAACAACCTGTTGATGTGGTTTAATGTCTTTCTAAATCACTTCTACTGTTGTCTCCTTCCGGTCACCTTCCCTTGGGACACTCGGGACTCTTGGGACTGGATGTCTTTGTTTCCAGTACTCTCAGCTCCACAGTGATGCCTTCAGAACCACCACACCCTCTGAACCTACACTGCATCCATTCCACAGCAAGCGTTAGCAGAGAATTTGCGTTTGCAGGAATAAGTAAGTCAACGCCTTTCCAGTCAGAGAGAGTGAGAGATCCTGGCTGTGTCTTGCTAGGTCCTCACCTCTGAACATCCCAGTGGGTCTCAGTACCTACGTGGCAGCCCACCTGTCTCCCTCAAGGCCTTGAGAGGGAAACATTAGAAACACTAACACTAAACTAAAATCACTGGTGAGCTCACTAACAGTGAACGGAAGCCCATCTTTTCCTCCCAGGCTCACACAGTCTCATAATCCCCCAGTTACTCCACAGAAGTTAGACCAAAGCACAGTCTCAAAATTGTCTTTCATAAAAGTCTTTACTCATGGCTGATTATATTTCCTAGGCAGAAAGCTCCCGGTTTTTACAGCTGAGGGAGGCACTGTGATTTCCACAAAATTAGGCACTTTCCCCCAAAGAAGTCAAAGAAGACTCAAAGAGGAAACAACACAGAACAGAGAAGAGTGGCTTTCATCTTGTCTGTTGGATTCAGTGCTACTTAGGAGTTTCATAAAGTCGGGGCCAGAAATGTACACAATGGGTGATGTGGATTATAAACATAGATAATTACATATCTGGTTTAATAACACTGTAAAACACGGGCCATAAAATTACATTTCTTTCTCTTCTCATTATTATTCATCTTTCTTCTCAGCCTCAAGCAGAGGTGATATCAGTCTTGATCATAATCTAGCAGGGGAAAAGGGATTGATTGCAAATTGTAATAGGTTTTTGCATTTTACTTTTTGATGCTAATTTTTTTAAATGAGATTTCATATTTGGCTGAGGCTTCAAAAGGCTGAAAACAAAAGAATACTGGATAGTACAAAATTCCAAAGGAAATGGTTAAAAAAAGAAAAAAGAAAAAAAACACAGAACAAGACAAACAAACACCAGTTTTGTCATTCTATCCCTAATTCACGTGGTGTGACAGAGGTGTTCAAGCTGAAGAGGTTTCAACGGTGTAGGTAGGCGCCGATGGCTTCCCAGCACCCAGAGGGCCTTCTGGGGAGCTCAGGCAAGGCAGGTATTAATTCCGGTGCATGGCAGCACTGGGGGCCATGTGAGGAGGTTTGTGGCTACAGGATGGAGAACTGAAGTTTTGGGAAGTAAGTACCTTCTGCTACTGCCAAGGGAAAGTCAACCCACGATCCTCCTGACCCATCCCTGAAGGTCTGAAGGTCACCCTAGAACTGCCTGGAGATTTCAGTAACAACAAGGTGGAGTTGATCTGCAGGGTGTGGACATCCTAGAGAAGCAGAGGGGCCTCAGGGGAGGACTGTAAGGAAGGGCAGATGTGGAGAGGCCACAACACTTCCAGAAAGCTTTAAACCTCGGCCACAGCAGGGAAGCCACAGCCTTCCGCGTCAGCCAGCCCCTTCAGGAAACCACTGGGGTCTTTCCAGGAAACCACTGGGGTCTTTCCGGGTCTCACACCACCTCCTTCAAGCTGGAAAGGCACAAGCTGCCCCAGGCTACCACAGAACTGACTGGAAAGTCGCCTGGTCTCTTCCACACATCCCTCTCATGAGGAGGAGCCTGGTGTGGTGGGGAAAGCTTTGACTTTAGAGAAGACTGGACGGAGTTAAAAGACGGCACAGGGCATGTGAACCACAAGTGTTTGTCACTACACTCAAGAAGAAAGTTTTGTTTCCCCTAGAGCGTGGGCAAGTTGTAGGACCCACTCTAAAATTCATCTCCAGAGGAAGAACCAGTCCAATGAGGAGGATGGGGGTGGTGATAGGGTGACTGGGAAGTTAAAATAAAACCATTTCTGCTTGAACCTGAGGGGGGGCAGAGGGGTATTCTAAGTAAAGTTAGATTTACTTGTAATACATCTAGTGTTTTCATCACTAAAAGGATGCTGGAATCTCTACTCATTTTAGATCAGAGAGTCAGGTTTGGGTGGGAAAAAAAATGTCTGAAAGTTTATGCTGCACCAAAGCACAAGCAATAATTACACAAATGAAAGGCTTGGTGGGATGTAGGGATCCACAGAAGCCTAATTAGTGAATCTGCTAATTGTCCTTCCTTGTAAGGATTGGCTTTCCACGTTTAGCATGAACACTGGAAGGTAGGAGAAGAGACGAGAGATGCGGACTTCGGCCTGACACAGTCACTGTAAACTGGATCTCACCTCAGCAGTGGTTGCTTACCCCGAGACTGTCAACGGGCAGTCATGGATGGGAGAGGGGCTCAGGGGGCCTTGCCCCTTTCTTTCAGACTATTGATAACTGGTAGATTCTGGGGGAGTCATTGCTTTCAATTGCATACCAATAAGATAGCAACCACATTTTGAGAGGACGCAGTCTTTTTTAAAAATTCATACTGGTCAGGAGATGGTGGTGGCGCACGCCTTTAATCCCAGCGCTTGGGAGGCAGAGGCAGGTAGATTTCTGATTTCTGAGTTCGAGGCCAGCCTGGTCTACAGAGTGAGTTCCAGGAGAGCCAGGGCTATACAGAGAAACCCTGTCTCAAAAAAAAAAAAAACAAAAACAAAAACAAAAAAACAACAACAAAATTCATACTAAAAAAAAAAAGTAGTCTCTGCTTGATTATTTTGAAGAGAAAATTTCTGAAATAGGCACTTTTGATTTCAGTATTTTAAAAATATTTCCAGCCAATTTTAATCACTTGTCAATAAATATTTACAGTGTCCCCACTGCATTCCTTGTGTTGCTTGCCCGAGCAAGAAAAGAGTCTCTATGTGTCTCCTGCACTCCCCGGATCTTCATAGGTAATGAATGATGTTGCCACTTGCAGGAACATCTCATCTAGCAAACAGCCATGAAAGAGGGCCTGGATCCTAGGCAGGAGGCAGGCTTGCTTCCCAGTCGAGATATGAAAGTGTCTCCATCTGGGGCAAAGTCTGGTCAGGTCTGCTAGCAACCTATTAGAAGATGAGAGGCTTCCTAAGCTTCTAGTTCCCTAGCTGTGAGGCAAAACCACTGTGAGCGCGCAGCATCCCCCTGGACGGTATGGCTCTCACCTCACTCCACTGGAGTGCAAGGGTCACTGGGAACAACTGATAGGAAGGACAGGTTCATGCTGCCAGCTGTGCGAACTGCTGCCTCTGGCTCAGATGTTACCTGTCTCCTGCCAGCCTGCAGGTTAACATGCGAGCTGGCAAGCAGGGCGGAATCTCAGACTTCACAGTGTTTGCCATTCCTTTTCAAACAGTCAAAACAGAGAAAAATCCAAAAAGATGGGGTATCTGAAGCAATAAAAAAATATGCTTAGGGTACACAGGAGCACTGGGTGAAAGGCTCCCAAATAAAGGTATAAATAGAAGGATATTCTAGCCTTTGAAGGAGCCAGCCAGGTGAAGAATGGGCAAGCACACTCACACTGAAGACAGCAAAGGAACGTGTACACAGGGAAGTGGATGAGTCACTGGCATTGTGCAACCAGATTGACCCCAAGCAGGGCTCAAACAGCAGCTGGAGTCCAAATCAAAAACCCTTATCTCACACCAGGAGCCTGGATTTTAGTTGTAGCCCAGTGACCTCTAGAACAAGCACTCACAAGGCAATCCACCATCACGCCGGAGGAAGGAGCCCCTTAGAATTACACGGCAAGGCTTTATTGGAAAATAATTTAACTTTATTAACATCTGTTGTGTGAACTTGTGGTGAGATGCTAACAAACGCCCACTCACTGTGATAGGGCACCAAGGACAGGCTAAAGTAGGACTCCACCCAAGTCTGACCTGGCTGAAGGATGAGGTTACTGTATTTACCTACAGAGTAGGGGTAAGGGGTTAGCGACAGGAGTGTGAATGATCCCAAAACATCCCTACTGCCAAAAAGACTCATCCCAGCACAGCTGCATAGACGGAGCCTCCCGTTCAGTTAACCTCCTACACTGTACTTCATCTTACCCTCTTCACACACGCTTCTAGATCGTGTTTACTCGTGCAACTTGGGCAGAGTTACATACCATCGGGGGTCATCTGGGAAGACAGAGCCTCAAGTGAGAAAAAATGTCTCCTGGAGGCACGTCTTACGAGGCATTTTCTTGATTAGTTATTGATGCGGTAGGAACTGGCCCAGTGTGAGCAGTGACACCCCTGGGTGGATGGCTGTGGATTGTATAAAAAAGGCAATCCGAACAAGTCACGCCACAGTGTTCGTCCACAATCTCTGTCGCAGTTCCTTGCCTCCTGCCTGGAGCTCCTGCCATCGCTTGAGCCATGACATGGAAGTGTAAGCCAAATAAACCCTTTCCGCCCCGAGTTGATTTTGGTCATGGGGTTTATCACAGCAGTAGAAAGCAAACTCGAACAGTAGTGCTGGGATCGGTGTATGACTCAGCTCTGTCTATGTTTCCTCATGCACACAGGATGCCTGCTGCATCTCAGACGTCATCTCCACAAAGCACACACATGACATAAAAGGTTGCAAAGCTACCCTGGCACCCGGCATCCAGACAAGAAAATCCAAGGAGATAAATAAGACTCTCATTGCACATCTATCAAGGCAGAAAACAAAGACAGAGCCCCAGAGTGTGCGTTAAGAGTTCCAGTTGGGCCGGGTGATGGTGGCGCATGCCTTTAATCCCAGCACTTGGGAGGCAGAGACAGGTGGATTTCTGAGTTCGAGGCCAGCCTAGTCTACAGAGTGAGTTTCAGGACAGCCAGAACTATACAGAGAAACCCTTTCTCAAAAAACAAAAACAAAACAAAACAAAAAAGAGTTCCTGTTGTGAAATAAGCAGAAAACTTGAAGTAGGCAGCTACATGTGGCCAGTGTACACCCCACTGAAAGTGTCCCGGGGTCCCATTGTGTTGGTGAAAGCAACTCTAAAGCTAGGAGGGCAGGCTCTGAAGTCAGAACCTTCCTTCCCCTACAGAAAGCTAACAAAGAGCAAAAGCTAAACAAACCGAGCTTTTAGAGCCCCACTGGCTCTCAAATGGTTTCAACCCATTTACTCATTCTTGCAAATGCCATTGTGTCTGATGATCTGTGGCTTTAACAAGCCAGTGTGGTGCCGACTCCACACTATCCATTGGGTAAACCCTGATTAGGAAAGCTGAAAATTAATCTCTGAATGATCTCATTCATCCACGACAGTAAAGCAACCTGAATGGTTTTAGGCTACTACAGGCAACCCAAACAAAGAAAGAGAATGTTCCCAGCTCAGGACCGCCACGCTCTTCGGGGGTAATTTTACTCAGATAAGGAGAAGGTGGCTCTGTTTGCGTTCCACCTGATTTTTCAGACATGGTATTTCTCGACTTTTGCTCTGTGATTATAAAAATCAGCTACTTTGTGAAAATAGCAAAGCTAGACTCCAAGATTATGTATTGCTCACAGCAGTGTATATGTGTGTTCGAGCTATTTTATATCGCTCAAGATTCTGCCTTGTGCATTATTCATGGACTCCAAGCAGGGCCTGTAATAAATCACTGCTGAGATGCAATCTCTTGGAAGGAAACAGCTCTTATTTACTCTAAAAAACCATTTATTCCTAGAGCTTTCTCTTTAGGGCCACTGTCCGGGGCACTGGCAACTCTCTGTGTTTATCCTCTAACCTCCAGCACATGACACTAAGGATGCTTGGTTCTTCAACTTCAAACACAAGGAGCAGCTCCTCCTTTGGATTTCATACTTTGGAGGAAGTAATCCTGGAAAGTCTAGTATTTAAGAGTTGAGTCTCCTGCTGGCTGCAGGGGGCCCTGCGTCTGTTACCTCCTTGGACAGGTTCCGCTGTTACTCACTCATCTTCATGTGGAGGATTTAGTCCCAGCAGCACATTCTCTCCTTGCCAAGATTCTTTGAGGAGAGTTTGTTTGCACTGTCTTCACCTCCTCAACTGCCCATCAACCAACGGCAGGCACATCTGCAGATGGTCTCCATGGAAACCTGCCTTCTATGTGGCCTAGAAGATGCACAGAGCTGGCTAGTGGAAGGCTCTGTCCTCACAGTTCTTGCGGGCCTTTCTCTCGTCCCCCACAGAGGTCACACTGCTCCATTGTCCACCCTAGCCTGGTGTCCAGTCATTTGAAAACCCTTCCTCCCTCCCTGGCATCCTTTCTTTCTTCATCCTTCCCACAATGCCAATTCCCAGCCCTTGAAGAAGACCTAGATCTGCAACTGTCTCCAGTAAGCCATTATTTCATTTGGGCTTTAGTGTGTGGGTCCTTCCTGTCACTGCCTAGGACAGCCACTGCTGTGGGTGATACCTCCTGTCCCTATCACTGTGTCACTCCCTCAGATGCACCTCCATCCAGCCTTCCCTTGGTTATTCACGCTCCACTTAGGATACTGAGCATCCTGATATACAGAGGCAGTTTCTCCCTGACATTTCAAAGTCAGGGATCCTTATCTCTCTTCTGCTTTGTGATTTGCTCTCATTTTTCTACACCTAAGGCTAGAGACCGGGTCAGCAGTGTACCTATTGCCCAGGGTGTTGCCAGCTTTTATTGTCTGCTGTATTTTTGTTAAGTAAACAGACATTCAGTGGTGCCTAAATCTTCTTTGGTGTGATATTTAACACTTCTGGAAAGCTAATTTAATGTGTTTTCTTCTTTGTGTCACCTTGAACAGGTTAGTCATCTTCTCCAAACTAAGGGCTCTTCATATACCTTGGTGGGGAACAGTTGCGGAACCTGTTTCTGCAATGCTGTTTAAGAGCAAAATAAAATAACGTTCTCAGAATGCTAAACCTGGATATCGCAAACATCCTACAGACTGAAACGATTGGGTCCGTTAATCCGCTCCCAAGTTAGTGCTCCTCACACATAGGCCCTCTCATAGGCGTGATTTCTCATAGTATCAACTTACATGTAGAGCCTAGAAAAGCTGGACTCAGAAGCTGGGTCCTGAGCCTGGTTACCAGGCAAGAGGGGTAGAGAAGCTGCGGGTGAAAGAGACAAACCTTCAGCTGTGACATAAATAAGTTTTGGAGATTTAATATACTATAATATATATTATAGTATGTACTCTTTATTATCTAGAACATATTTGATACAACATATAATATATTATAATGACTATTAATATACTATAGTGACTGTGGTTTGTAATAATACATTATACACTTGAAATTTTCTCAGCAACTAAATCTTAGGTGTTCTCGCTACACTAAAATCAAATAAATGCAAGTGGCAGCTATGTAAACGGTGGATTTGCTCACTGACCTGGCTGCACGATTATTTAGCCATATACCACTGTGTCACAAATTTTGAATATATTCAATTGTATCTGCCAATTATACTACGATAAACCTGGGAAAATAAAATATGTCACTGAAAATGAACTGTTATTGTCGAAAGGCATGAACTTTCTGATTTTGTTGGTGTTCAATAAAAGTTGGCAAAATTCTTCCACATTCCTACAGACTCTCAGCATAATCAATGTCCTGTGTCTGACCACCTCTTTTGACCCAGGGAGGACTGGGAGCCCTCCCTCTCTGCTCTCCTGTAGTGCTCAGGCTGCGATTGGACTGTGACTCCCTTAGTCAGAGCCGGAAGAGTATGCTGTTTTCTGTATACTGGGCAACTGTTTAACCCTTGGTGTGCTAACTACTTTTATGTCAACTTGATACAAGCTAGAGTCGCTAGAGATGAGCCTTCATTGAGAAAGATGCCTCAAGGAGATCCGGCTACAGGTGGCCCACAGAGCATTTTATTAATCACTGATTAATGTGAGATTGCACAGCCCACTTTGGTGGGCATCCCTGTGGTCCTGTACTCTATAATAAAGCAGACCGAGAAAGCAGTGGAGAGGAAGAAAGTAAGCAACATCCCTCCATGGCCTCTGCATTAGCCCTGCCTCCAGGCTCCTACCCTGTTTGAGTGCTGTTCTGACTTCCTTTGATGATGAACAGTGCTGTGGATGTGTAATCCAAATAAACCCTTTCCTCCCCCAAGCTGCTTTGGTCACGGTGTTTTGTCAAAACACAGAAACCCTAACTAAAACATTTAGCATTCTGCAGAGGTCCCTGCAGTAAGAGGGAAACAATACCATTGGCCATGCTTAGTTCAAGCATCTGCAGTCAGGATCAGATGCAAGAAATATGCCAATTTCTCTTTAAATTGTTTTATTTTACTATTATCAATGTGTGTGTGTGTCTGTGTGTGTGTGTGTGTGTGTGTGTGTGTGTGTGTGTGTGTGTGCGTGCGCGCGCGCAAGCATACACTTGCAACAGTACATACAGAAGTCAGAGAATAACTTCTTTCTGGGAATCAATTCTCCCTACCCTCCATGGGTTCTGGGTATCAAACTCAGTCCGTAAGCCTTACAAGGCAAGCACCTTTACCTGCCATCTCAAATATCTATCCCGTTTCCTGACTCCAGGTTGAATCCAACCAAAAATCCAGAAAAGGATACTTCTCAAGAGATACACAGAGACTCCTGGTTCAGAAAGCAGATGGCATATTACAAGTTGGTCCAAATGTATGGCCTAAATCCTAATCCTTGGCTTCCTGAAGCTTGGCAGTCTGCCCTACCTCCAGGGAACTCTTAGACCTGCTGAGCACAGTTATGCTCCTAGCTCCCCATATCTGCTCTCAGGCTTGCTCTATCTCTTCCCTCTGCCTCAGAGTATCTCTGTCTTGGCATCATTAGTACTTGGAGCATATAGTTCCTCATTGTTGAGGGGCATTATGTGTATCACAGGAGATTTGGACTCAGCCTTCCAGATGTTTCAGCACCTGAGTCAGATCAATCAAAACCGTCTTTAGACATTATCAAATGTCCACTCCAGGACAGAACCCCCATGTCTCAGCTGGGAACTTTGATTAGCTCTTAAATCTGACTTCTGAGATATCTGGGACTGTGGGCTTTTGCTTGGAGTCCTAATACAGTGAGTGTGACAGTTCAAAGCTGGAGTGCGCAAGGCAATCCTCTCACTCCGAGCAACCTGCTGGAGAACAAGTAGTCACATGTGTCTCCTGATTTCTTCTTCAAGACAGGGTTTCTCTGTGTCGCCCTGGCTGTCCCAAAACCCACACTGTAGACCAGGCTGGCATCAAACTCAGAGATCTGCCTGTCTCTGCCTCCCGAGTGCTGGGATTAAAGGTGTGCACTATGAACACCTATTTCCTGATTTTTAAAAAAAAAAAATGTGATTTTTTTTTAAACGTGCGTAAGTATCTGCCTCTGTGTGTGTGTGTGTGTGTGTGTGTGTGTGTGTGTGTGTGTGCATACAACCTATGTGCTTAGTGCCCTCAGAGGCCAAGAGAGATCATTGGATCCCCTGGAACTGTTGTTACAGTTGTAAGGTGCTAGGGACTGAACTTGGCTCCTCTGCAAGAGTGGCAAGTGCTCTTAACCACTGAGCCATCTCTCCAAGCGTGTCTTCTGAGATTTTAGCATTTTAGCAGTCTACAGGTAAGCCACTGACTATGGGGCCAATATGGAAAGTAGGGGCAGTGCCAAGCCCAGGCTCCTGCTTTCCAGAAATGCCATCTCCAAGGCAGTAGCAAACAAGTGAGTCCACATAAGCCCAGTGGACAGTGTTACTAGTGTTTGTACTGCAACACAAGATTAAGCCTTTGCTTGCCACAGAAACTCATCTTAGTCTGTTTTAGAGAAGATGAAAAAGAGACTTGTGTTAGTGGCAGATCTAAAGTCACCGGGTTCTTTACATAC
Source organism: Montemys delectorum (assembly GCA_019843815.1). Classification (NCBI taxonomy): domain Eukaryota; kingdom Metazoa; phylum Chordata; class Mammalia; order Rodentia; family Muridae; genus Montemys; species Montemys delectorum. The sequence goes on along the minus strand of JADRCD010208136.1, from coordinate 1,700 downwards.
TGAACTCAGACCAGATGTCTGTAACCTTGTCACAGGTCACATATCCCAGGCCAGTCAAAAACAAAAACCTAACAGTCTACAGTTAGGATCCCCAGGAACCTAATTCACATGTATCTTGCCTTAGCATTGTCTCCTGTTTGTACTTCCTTCTGAGTTTGGTATTACTAAATGTATCATAGAGTACTTACATTTCCTCAACTGATAACATTTTTTGAAAAAAGAACACTTCATGAGGAAGCAGGAAACAAGAATAACAGGATCAAAGAAAAACATCAACCAGAAGAAGGAGTGGGCAGGTGGGAAGGACTTGTGGGGTCAGGAGGGTGAGGGAGGAAGAAGATGAGAGAGGAGCGAGGGGAGAAGTTATTTGAAGTGGGAATTGTGGTTTCATTGGAGACTCAATTGTGTCATGTGATGTTTTTCTAGAAGCTGTCTGATGTGATGTTTTGCTGAAGCAGATGTTTGAGAGAACACATGATGTTTGGAAAGAGTATAAGTACAACCCAACAGAGAGTGGAAAACACGATTGCCTTGGTTTGCCTTACTGGTCTTAGTTGGGCTTCTCCTTGCTGGTCTTCACTGACAACGCTCTAACATGGGTTTGCTTTGCTGGTCTTCATTGGGCTTTGCTGACGCTGGTCTTTCCTGATGACACGATTGCATTAGTTTGCCTGGCTTTCTTAGTGGATCTTCACTTGTCTGTGACTTTATAGAGAGAAAAGCACCAAAGAACATCTGGTGATGTTCTAGACTGGTGTTAATTTCTTTGGAACCGAGCCACTGCTGCTGATTCACGTTTGGTGTTTTGCTAGTGGACTGGACTGCAGACAACAAAGATTGCAATTGCCCCAAGAACTACGTCTAAACAGGTCCATCTCCCCCTTGTCCTATTAGCCATTTTCTTCCCCTAACTTTAGTTGGTGGGCTATAAGGGAGGTTGAAGCTTTCACAAACCCACATTAAAGTAGGTTTTGGAAAACATAAGCCTTCAGATATTGAGCACAAAACCAACTGCTAATTGTCTCAGTTCTCAGCATGGCCCTGTGAAGAGCACTAGGGTATTGGCTCCACCCCTACGGTAACCTCTAGTAAGCTTTGTACTTGCTTATGCATCAGTTTCATCCTGTGCAAAAATGAGAGCTTGTGCAAAAATGAGAGCTATAACAGAACTTCCTTGGTAATGCTGCTGTGTGGGCCAATGACACAGGGCTTAAAAATTCTCAACACAGGAGAATTCTTCAGAACTCACTGTAACACTGCCCTTATATCTAGTCACCCACAGCTATTCCCCTCCCTGCCTAAGCCATCATATTTCCAGTCCCAGTCTGGCTACAACCATCCTTTTGGGCATCTGGCTGGAGGTCCCAGACTTCCCTACTATGTTTCTGTGAACAGACTGTGAGAAAGACTGTCTGCAGGGACAACCTCCCTGGTTTATCTCTGCCTCACCCCATACCCACACTTGTATTCAATAAATGTTTTTGAGTCAGAAATTCAAAATTCCAAGATGAAGAAATAATAGTGCTCATCCCTAATCAGTACCCAGGTTTTGCCCAGCCAGTGTTCCCTGGGTGCCCATTCTATGCCAGGCACAAGGTGCATCATGGGAGAAGGACAGGTTCCTGTTTTCATGGTAATTATATCCTGGCAGTGAAATAAATAAATAAATAAATAAGTGTAAACTACAGCACAGAAACACC